>BOPN01006131.1:52500-55000 GCA_017312705.2 Penaeus japonicus
GTTCTCTCTCTCTCTCTCTCTCTCTCTCTCTCTCTCTCTCTCTCTCTCTCTCTCTCTCTCTCTCTCTCTCTCTCTCTCTCTCTCTCTCTCTCTCTCTCTCTCTCTCTCTCTCTCTCTCTCTCTCTCTCTCTCTCTCTCTCTCTCTCTCTCTCTCTCTCTCTCTCTCTCTCTCTCTCTCTCTCTCTCTCTCTCTCTCTCTCTCTCTCTCTCTCTCTCTCTCTCTCTCTCTGTCTGTCTCTATCTCTGTTTGACTGTCTCTCTTTCTCTCTCTCTTTGTCTCTCTCTCTCTGTCTGTCTCTCTCTGTCTCTCTCTCTCTCTCTGTCGCTCACTCCTTTTCGTTGTCTCTGTCTCTCTGTCTCTTTCGCTGTCATTATTTTTTCTTTTCCTCTTTCTCTCACTCTCTGTTTTTCTCTCTTTATCCCACTCTTTTTCGTTGTCTTATGTCTTTGTCTCTTTCTCTCACTCCTTTTCGCTGTCTTTGTCTCTTTCTCTCTTCTTCTCTCTCTCTCTCCCACCCTCTCTACTTCCGTTTTCTTCTTCTTTTTCTCTCCCACCCTCTCTCCTTTCGTATTCTTCTTCTTTCTCTCTCCCACCCTCTCTCCTTTCGTTTTCTCACTTCTTTCTCTCTCCCACCCTCTCTCCTTTCGTATTCTTCTTCTTTCTCCCTCCCACCCTCTCTCCTCCCATTTTCTCACTTCTTTCTCTCTCCCACCCTCTCTCCTTTCGTATTCTTCTTCTTTCTCCCTCCCACCCTCTCTCCTCCCATTTTCTCACTTCTTTCTCTCTCCCACCCTCTCTCCTTTCGTATTCTTCTTCTTTCTCCCTCCCACCCTCTCTCCTCCCATTTTCTCACTTCTTTCTCTCTCCCACCCTCTCTCCTTTCGTATTCTTCTTCTTTCTCTCTCCCACCCTCTCTCCTTTCGTATTCTCACTTCTTTCTCTCTCCCACCCTCTCTCCTTTCGTATTCTTCTTCTTTCTCTCTCCCACCCTCTCTCCTTCCGTTTTCTCACTTCTCCATCACGTTATAAAGCCTCTCTGATTGCTTCCTCCTCCATCACAACTCGCTACATCGCACTAAAGCTCTTTTGGGATTGCTTCTTATCCCTTATGACATAGGCTACTCCCTCTCTCTCCATCTTCCTTCCTTATTTATTTCATATCTTTTTTATGTATTTTATTTTTTTCCTATTTCTGCTTCCTTCCCTCTATTTTTTTTATCTCTCCGATTTCCCTCCTCTCGGTTTGCTCCTCTCTCTCCTCCTTCCCTCCTTACTCCATCTTTTTTTTTCTTTCTTTCTTTCTTTTTATCGTCTTCCCTCTTCCATCCATCCTAATTTTAGCTACCTTTCCCTCCATCTCTCCTCCCTCTTCCCTAACCCTCCCTCCCCCCACTCCATCCTTCCCTCCATCTCTCCTCCCTCTTCCCTAACCCTCCCTCCCTCCCTCCATCCTTCTCTCTATCTATCTATCCTTCTCTCCCTTCTTCCTAACCCTCCCCTTCAACCCTCCCTCCAGCTTCCCTCCTTCCATCCAACCCTCTACCTTAACCCTACACTATCCCACCCTCCCTCTCTCCCCCACCCCTCCTCTCCTCCCTCCCTCCCTCATTCCTTCCCTCCCTCCCACCCTCCCTCCCTCCCTCCTTCCTCTCCTCTTTCCCTTTCTCTTTTATCTTGCTTTTTTTTCTTATCTCTTCCTTAACTTGACTTTCTTATCTATTCTTATATCTTAATCTGTCTATCTATCTATCTACCTATTTATCTATTTATTTATCTATTTATCTATCTAAATCTATCAATTATCTATCTTTATAAGTATACAATTATGCTGTTATATGAATAATAATGATGATGTTAATAATAATGATATTGACAATTATATCAATAATAACAGTAATAACAACAATGATATGGATGACGATGGTAATAATTATACAACAATAACAATATTAATGATAATAATAATGATAGTAATGATGATTTATAACAATGACGATAATAATAATGTATAATTATTATAATAACAATAAAGAAAATAATAATGATAATAATAATAATGATAATAATGACAGTAATAGTAATTGATAATAATGATGATAATAATAATAGTAATAATGACTATCAGAATAAAGGATAATAACATCAATTATTATCATTATAATCATTATTACCATTACTATCCTCATTATCATTACCATTAATGTCATCATTATCATCATTTTCTACATCATCATTATCATTATTTTTCCTCCCTCCCTCCTTAGCTTCCTCCTTCCATTCCTCCTCCTCCTTAATCTATTCCTCCCTTGCCCTTTTACTATGTCCTCCGTTCCTCCCTTCCATTCTTACCTTCACTCCTTCCCTCCCTCCCTCCCTCCCTTCCTCCCTCATCATACAACCCTCCCATCCATCTCTTCCCACACACCCCTTCCCCCTCTTTCCCTCCCTCCACTCCCTCCCTCCTTACCTCTACACACCCCTCCCCACTCCTTCCCTCCC
>BOPN01006131.1:72500-75000 GCA_017312705.2 Penaeus japonicus
TCTCTCTCTCTCTTATTTGTTCTTAAATAAACGCATCGCAGGTTATATGCACCAATTCACGATAACTTCCCGAACTTTTGCATCTCTCGTATAACAAAGACAAACTACTCCTTCATCCTATATTAGTTCTATCAAATATTCTCACTATCAAATATACAACTATCCCCATCTTCTTTATCCAGCAAAGCCTCATAAACTCTCATATTTCCGCTTCCTAGTTTACCCTCCCTGTTCTCCACCCATCTTTTCCGTATCTACAACCAAACCTAAATATTTATCTGTCGTTGTTGCTACTCCTTCTCCTTCAGTATAGTTATCTTGGCAGCTCTCCATGTACTACTACAGTATCAGCGGCAGCCGTTTCCAATGCCCTTGTAATAACTCTGGCCGTAGTTGCTGAGCATTGCGTGTAATCTCTGTAAGTAAGGCGACATCTCCGCAATTTACGAGATTCGGACTTATGGGGCTTGAGAAAGAGATGGGGGGAGAGGAGGGAGGGAGAGAGAGAGAGGGGGAAGGAGGGAGGGAGAGAAAGAGATGGGGGGAGAGGAGGGAGGCAGGGAGAGAGATGGGGGAGGGGAGGGAGGCAGGGATATGGGGGAGAGGAGGGAGGGAGGGAGAGAGAGGGGGAAGGAAGGAGGGAGGGACACGGGGGAGAGGAGGGAGAAAGAGGGGGAGATACAGTGAGAGAGAGAGGGAGGGAGGGTGGGAAGAGATAGAGAGAGGGAGAGAAAGAGAGAGAGAGAGAGTGTGTCTCACAGATAGAAAGACAGACAGACAGAGACAGAGAACGAGAGAGAGAGAGATAAAAAGATAAAAAGATAAAAACTATATATTTCGTAGGTAAACTAGACACACACAAAAAGATAATACAATCAACAGAATTCCATTAACCATATGAAATGATCCCACAATTATTGATTGTTCCTTTTCCTGATTTCTTCTTTGTTTCATAAAGTGATATAATTGAACCTGAATATGCCTGTAATAGATCGGCACTGCCACAAAATATGCGCACATGCGAGGGCAACACCGCCGGTAGTGCCATCTTGGGCAGTACAAATTTCATATTTTCTATCTTGTTCTTTTTTCTTCTTCTTCTCTCTCTCTTCTTTAAACTTGATATTATTCTCCTCCTCCTCCTCCTCCTCCTCCTCCTCCTCCTCCTCCTCCTCCTCCTCCTCCTCCTCCTCTTCTTCCTCCTCCTCCTCTTTTTCCTCCTCCTCCTCCCCCTCCTCGCCCTCCTCCCCCCCCTCCTCCCCCCCTCCCTCCTCCTCCTCCTCCCCCTCCCCTTCCTCCTTCCCCTCCCTCCTCCTCCTCCTCCTCCTCCTCCTCCTCCTCCTCCTCCTCCTCCTCCTCCTCCTCCTCCTCCTCCTCCTCCTCCTCCTCCTCCTCCTCCTCCTCCTCCTCCTCCTCCTCCTCCTCCTCCTCCTCCTCCTCCCTTTCCCCCATCTCTACCGCCTCATTCTCTCTTCGTATGTCTCCTCATGAGCCTCTTTTATACCCCTCATAATACTCGCGACAAACGACTGCATTGCCCCTGGTGCTCCTTAGAAAGATTTCTTTACACTGGCTCTATGTAGATCCTTCTGCTGTTCTCTGTGTAAGACTCTTGACTTGTCATGCTACCAGGGGGCAAGAGGACTCGGATAAAGAAAGAGAGAGAGAGAGAGAGAGGTGAAGGAGAGGGTGTATGTGTGTGAGAGAGAGAGAGGTGGAGGAGAGGGTGTATGTGTGAGAGAGAGAGAGAGAGAGAGAGAGGATGGAGGAGAGGGTGTATGTGTATGAGAGAGAGAGAGAGGTGGAGGAGAGGGTGTATGAGAGAGAGAGAGAGAGAGAGAGAGAGAGAGAGAGAGAGAGAGGGAGGAGAGGGTGTATGTGAGAGAAAGAGAGAGAGGTGGAGGAGAGGGTGTATGTGAGAGAGAGAGAGAGAGAGAGAAAGAGAGGTGGAGGAGAGGGTGTATGTGTGTGTGTGAGAGAGAGAGAGCGAGAGAGAGAGAGAGGGGGGGGGAGACAAACAAACAGACAGATAGACATACAGAGACAGACATGCAGGAAGACATTAAGAAAGAAAAAAAAGAGATGAATGCAGAGTCACATGAATAGATGAAAATACATCACTGAACAAGACAAGAAAGAAAGCGGCGGGGGGAAGAAAGGAAAGAATGGATATCAAAAGATTAAGAGAAAAAGAGGTGGAAAAGGCAAAGGCAAAGGAGACAAAGAGTAGAAGTAAAAACTGAGTGAGAGAATGAGTAGAACTAAGTAAAGTGACTGAGAGAGAGAACAAAAACTAAAATGCGTGTGGGAGAAAGAGTAGAAGTAAAACGGGAGTGAGAGTAAGGACAAAAGTGTAAAAAGAAATTAAATAAAGAGTGATAGAATGGGTGGAATTAGAGAAGACACGAGGGAAAGAGTGGATTTAATAAAAGTGTGTGAGAGAATTAGTCGGAAGTAAAAAATAAAAATTTAAAAAAATAAAAATAAGAGACACAGTGGC
>BOPN01006132.1:880-13380 GCA_017312705.2 Penaeus japonicus
TGTACGAGCATGGATACGCTTACATATACGTCCAAATATCTAAATCATGTGTCCTGGCCTAAAGCTATGATAATGACAGCGCAATAATGGTTTTATTAGCGGTTGCATCGGCGTCAGCAATCGTAACTGTACCATTACGTATGTATTTACGGTCATCATAATCTCACGCTCTGCTCTCGCGACGAAAGTTATTACTGCAACTCGAGCATTATGGGAGAAGGGGGAGCGTTTCCGCTTATTTCCACGATAACTATGAGTGTCTTTTTTTTTTTTTTTTTTTTTTTTTTGGGGGGGGGAAAGGTATTTGTGTTTATATTTGTGTATTTGTGTTTGTGTTTGTTTGTGTTTGTGTTTGTTTGTTTGTGTGTGCATGTGTGTGTTCTTTCAAGAAATCTGACTGTGAAGAAATATTTGTATTATCAATACTATTGTTTCTTGTCGCTTTTTTATAGTTTTTACTTTGTTACTATAATTATCATTATTATTTTTATCATAACCATTGTCAATATTACTATAATCTATCTTTATACCATAATCATCATCATTATTCGTATCCTCATTATCATGATCAGGCAATTAAAAGAGAAAAGAAACGAAATGGGATCATCATAAGAAGAAAATAACAAGCAAGCAAAAAGCGTTAATGATATGCACACAAACAGGAAGTTGTTATACGTTATTGATGGCACGATATTTTGCGCTGATGAGCGACCTAATCATATGTATATATATATATATGTATATATATATATATATATATATATATATATATATATATATATATATATATATATATATATATATATATATATATATAGAGAGAGAGAGAGAGAGAGAGAGAGAGAGAGAGAGAGAGAGAGAGAGAGAGAAGAAAAAATAATAACTGTGAAACTCGGGCCGCATATAATTTGAGTTCAATTGCGCTCTCTTTTGTGACCGCCGGTGAACACACAGCAACTCAATGCCACGATTTACGGCGAGCCAAAAAAAGAAAAACGAAAAAAAAAAGAATAAGAAAAAAAAGTCCGTACTGCAGCCATGTCTGAACTTTCACTTTTCTTAATTCATATCAAACTCGGCCTCGAAATTCTTCCCATGATCTACATATTCTGTGATTCTTAAGATATTTTTTTGATTTTTAATTTTATTTTATCATTATTAGTTTTTTGACTCACCTTCACAGAAAGTCGACTCAAAATACAAGAAAGACCATTAAACCTATGGGATTATTGAATTATTTCTCTCTTTTTTTGTAAAACTTCTTAATCTTTTTTCTTTTTTCTCATCCAAAGGCAACAAAAAGACAAAAAAGATATATAAAAAAGTCAAAGGAGTCGTTATTATTTTTTTTATTTTTTTTCGTGTTTTTTTTTTTAAAGTTAGACTCATACTTTCACTCCCTGCAAGTCTGCTATACTTGTCGGTTAGTGACGTTTGTATAACAATAGTGAGCGATGCGTTACGGTGTGTGAATGAATACTTAATCTATTGTTATTCTTTTGGTCTAGAAATTGATTAAAAGAAGTGGTGTAGGAGAAAGAGAAGAGAAAAAAGATGGAAGAGAAGAAGAGGAAGATGGAAATATAGAAGGAGGAGGAGAAGAGTGAGAAGAAGAAGAAGGTACATAATAATAATAATAATAAGAGGAAGGTGAAGAAGAAGAAGGAGAATAAGAAAAGGAAGAAATAAAGAGGAACGTGAGGAAGGTGAAGAAGAAGAAGAAGAAAGGATAAGGAGAAGAAGCAAAGGCAGAAGAAGAAGAAGAAAAAGAAAAGTAGAAAGACAGTTCTCTTCTGGGTACTCTTAGATGTGAGCAACTCGCTGACTTCCACAGATTTTCGCCCGGTGCTTTCCCTACACAGAACATCAACTCTCTCTCTCTCTCTCTCCTTCTCTCTTCTGTCTCTCTCTCTCTCTCTCTCTCTCTATCATTCCTTCCACCCGCCATACCCCCCGAAGCCCTCCCTACTCATCCACCGCTTAACACTCGCCTTTAGATGCATATGCAGGAAAAAAAGGCGATAAAAACGACACGAGAGAACGTATATATTCTTCATTTCCTCGAACCCCGGAACCAGGAACCAGTGTTGAACCCCAACCATGTCCGCCAGACTGAGAGACCGTGCCTGTTACATTTCTGGTTGGGGGGTTGCCTGGTTGCGAAGGTGTTGCCAAGACGGGACTTGGAGCTTTTTTATTTTCTCTAGGTGAATGAAAGAGAGAAAGGGAAAGCTTCTCCGCGATGCCCCTTCATCATCAGGAGGACCTTTGGGTGGCGTAGATAACGTAGGCGAATGAGAACACCCGTGTATTGCAGAGGTAAAGCGGGTCTTGTGTCGGCACTATAAAGCAATTGCGTATGCTCCTCACGTGCAAGGGGTTGCAAGAAGTCACTCGAGGTTTCGACAGACACTGGGAGCATATAACGCTCTTTTTCTTAGCAACGACTGGAGTCAAGTGAATAAAAACCCCGAGGAAATATGAAACGCAAAGGGCCGTTTGATTCATCCGATCTTACGGGGTTCCACGACCTCGGGAAAGAGCGGAGAAAATAAGGGTTATAAATAGGACGCTGCTGCCTTCACACGTCGGAACTAGTTCTTGCTGTTCGCTAGCCATCCCTCGCCAGAGAGAGAGAGAGAGAGAGAGGGAGGGGGAGAGAGAGAGAGAGAGAGAGAGAGAGAGAGAGAGAGAGAGAGAGAGAGAGAGAGAGAGAGAGAGAGAGAGAGAGAATATGACATCATCCTATCTCCGTGTTCCCTTATGTACATGTGGCTAGCGTTCCTTCCTCTTCCTTGAGGTTACACGCGGTCGTTCGTAGATGATAGCACACGCTCCAATGCCCCAGAGCCTGAGCGTGGCGAGAGCTGGGTATAAATATCCGTTGGTTGCAGGTGTGGTCTAGCTAGCGCTCTCTCTCCCTCTCTCTCTCTCCCTCCCTCCCTCCATCCCTCCCTCTCTCCCTCTCTCTCTCCCTCCCACCTTCCCTCTCCCTCCCTCCCTCCCCTGCTCTCTCTCTCCCTCTCCGTCCCTCCCCTCTCTCTCTCTCTCCCCCCCTCCCCCCCTCTCTCTCTCTCGGGGCAACGGACCGAGTACCCCCCGCAATACCCAGTGCCCTCCTGGCCCAGAGCCGGGAACCGTTGTCTTCACTTTCAAGAATGGAGTTTGTGATACTGTCTAGACGTGCGTTGTGTAACTATTCGGCTCTATCTGAAAATCCTGACGTTTGGCGTCCGGTGTGTTGGGTGTCCGGAGGGAAGTCCTTTACGGTGTTTGAGCTTCTTGGACACTAGGGGACTGGCGTGCACGATGCGGTTTATTCACAGCGCGTTGCAGAGATCGTGTTTCTGTCGACATGCCGTTGCGACCATCGCCTGTAGATCAGCGCTTCAACACGTCCTCTGCCCATATTTTGTCGACGTGTCATCTTCTTCCTTTTCTTCTTGCTCTCTTTCGTCTCCTCTTCCTGTTTTTTTTTTATCTTCTACTTCTTCTTTCTCCTTCGTATCTATCTTCCTAATTACTCTCTCTTCCTCTCTTCCTGTTTCTTCTTCTTTTTTATCTCCCTTATGAATTATTTCCTCGTCTTTTTTTTCCTCCCTTTTTTCTCCTTCTCTTCTTCCTCCTTCTGGCTCATCTCTTTTTATCCTTCTCTTTTCTCTTTTTCCTTCCTTCCTTCTTTCCTCCTCCTCCTTCTCCTCCTTTCCCCTCCTTCCTTGCCCTCTACAGTTCCTTATTTTGTTTTTTCCTCTCTTCCTTGTATCCCTCTCTTCGCCCGATCATCTCTTCCCATCTTTCTCTTTCTTTCTTTTTCATGCATTCTCTCTCCGTCTCTTCCAAATCCCCTTCTTCCCGATTCTCATTCCCACGCCCCCCCCCCTCCTTCTCCCCTCCCCTCCTCCTACCCCTCCATCTCGTACATCTTATGATCATTATTATGATTATCATTGTTATTATCAGTATTCTTGTCATCATTATTATTACTACAATCACCATTACGTCGTTTACTTCTCTTTCTTTTCTTACGCTTCGCCACAGCTCTTCTTACGTCATGTTGGCTCATCGGCTCACCGGTGACTCTTCCCTTCCGCACTCAGGGTGGCCGCGCGTTCGTTCCCAGGGCTAACAACACCCTCAATTCTCACCCTCGTACCTACTCTCACTCCCACGTTCTTGCTTGAGTTCCGTTGCTTGCTCATAGTTCACTCCCTGAAGAAAATAAAAAGGCAAACGTATATACACGCAAGCACAAAAGCACACACACGCACCCACGCACGCACGTACAAAAGCACACGCACGCACACCACACCCTTCCTTGCCTTTCCCTGTAATGTTTACCTTCCCACAAGACACGCACGCAGTCCTTCCTTCCTTTGCTTGCTTATGCTTGTAAACGATCAGACGTGTCGTTTGTTACTTTGCGGTTTTGTCGTGTTATGAAAAGTGGGTTTTGTTTTCTTTTGGATTGCATTACGCTGATGTGTGTGTGTGTGTGTGTGTTTGTGTGTGTGTGTGTGTGTGTGTGTGTGTGTGTGTGTGTGTGTGTGTGTGTGTGTGTGTGTGTGTGTGTGTGTGTGTGTGTGTGTGTGTGTGTGTGTGTGTGTGTGTGTGTGTGTGTGTGTGTGTGTGTGTGTGTGTGTGTGTCGGGGTGGGTGGCTAGGATTGTATGTTTTTTTGTTTGTTTTTTTCTCACTCTCTCTGTGATTTACCAGAGTTACAAGTCACCGAGAATAATTCATGATCAATCCTTCATTTGAAATATGACACTATTGTTTTCTTCTCTCTCTACGACACAGATCTCTTTTCACCTGAAGGATTGTGTATTTCGTTTCTTTCTCTTTTTGTTCGCTTCCAACCGCCCTTTCTCTCGTATGTCACTCTTTCTCTCACCCTTTGTTTGTCTTCCGCTACCCAGGCTACGCCTTTCTCGCGTTTTCTTTTTCTTTTTTATTATTTTTTTCCTTTCTCTCTCTCCTTTACAACGATTTACTTTCTTTCTCTCATTCTTTTTCTCTATCTTTCTCTTGTTCTATTCCCTCCTTTCTTCATGTTTTCGTCACTCTATCTTCTTTTACCTTTTTCTCTATCTTTCTCCTTCTTTTTCTTACATAATGTCTTCTCTCCATCTCCCTCCATCCTTCCCTCCTTCTCTCTCTCTTCAATTCCCCTCCACCCCTACCCCCACTCCATCCAATCTCCCTCAATCCTTCCCTCCTTCTCTCTCTCTTCAATTCCCCTCCACACCCACTCTACTAAGCCCCCCCCTCCCTCCCCCCCCCCGCCCCTTGAACAGCACGCCTCTCTCCCCTTTGGGTAAACGCAGTCCTTTGGGAACTCAGAAAATCTCTTTATGTACATACTTGGCCCGCCTCTTGTGCCTAATCAAAGAGAAATTCCTATTTGCAGACGTGACATCACACAATTTGACAGATAGGCCTATTGTTTCAGACTAGTGTTTTTTGTTTTCATTTATCATCTTTCTATTTCAGTGTAATTAAGAACGATGGTGACGTATATTAATGGAAAATGAGAAAGGAAAAGTTAAATTACAAATAATAGTTTTTTTTTTTTCTTCGTTCTACCTTTTTTTTTGCCCAAGATTATCATTTATCTTTTGCACTACAGTTATGCTAATGGTTGCAAGGCTGGACTGTCGGGTTGGGAGATAAAAGACCGTCGTGTACATTTCCCAGATGTTGCGGAGATGAGAAGTGAAAAAAATGGAAGTCATATTCGCTATTAGTTGTGGATGAGATAGAATTGCAGGTTGAGTGTGAAGATTGCAACTGCCAGAGAGCCAAACAGACTTACAAATAAATACGGATAAACACAAGGGGGGTGTGTGTGTGTGTGTGTGTGTGTGTGTGTGTGTGTGTGTGTGTGTGTGTGTGTGTGTGTGTGTGTGTGTGTGTGTGTGTGTGTGTGTATGCGTGTGTATGTGAATGAAAAAGAGAGATTCTAGTCTTTTTTTTCAAAACTGAAAGAGATCTTAATAGTTTCTCTTTTTCTTTTTCTTTTTGATTCCTAGTATCTGAGCTGTTTCAGTACAGGTGCACAAGGTCTTCATTTCAAAAACGATGATTAGATAAAACTCTAAATAAAACTGTAAGACTAAAAAGGGATTCCTTGTGCCCATCCGCATCAGGAAACAATTGCAATGAAATGTGCAACCTCAGACATACTTACAGAACTACATTGAAAACTCGACAGTAAAAAATAAAATAAAAAAACAGCCATTGTTATAGATTCTTCAGTCTTCATACACATAAAAAAGTATCGAATCTGCAGTTGATAGAGCCACAAGTATTGTCCAAACAGTAGACATAGACACAGCACATGTATACACAGTAGATATAGACACATTACATACATGAAGACACAACAGAAGAAGACAGTAAGCGTAGTGGCTGAAGCTAGTAGACGCAGTAGGTTCAGATTCAGTAGATTCGGTTAAAGCAGACAGACGCAGTAGCAATAGAGGGTCGCAGGTGAGTGGTTCACCGCGCAGCTAAGCAGGTCACGGCTCAACTTTAATTATCTCGTTTCGGAAGCTTCTTGGTTCACCTCAATTACCTTCTGGAACCTTCGCGTCACCCGCAGCACTTAGACCTTGGGGTGACGTCACGAACTCATAACCGAGCGGCGCGGCGTCTCGACTTATTAATTGCCTTTCGATCTGATCTGAAACGAGGCGGTCCTCCTGTTCGATCGTTTAGCGGAGGCGACGGGGCGGTTACGCTCCTCCGCCCTCCTTTCGCTATTCCTAGTCGCTCTTTCTTCTTTCCATATTAATCTTGTTTTCTTTTCATCCTTCCCTCCCTTCCTCTATCTATCTATCTATCTATCTATCTATCTATCTATCTATCTATCTATCTATCTATCTATCTATCTATCTATCTATCTATCTATCTACCTATCTATCTATCCATCCATCCATCCACCCATCCATCCATCTCTCTTACCTTCCTTCTCTCCTTCACTCTCTTCCTTCCTCACTCCATCCCTCCTACCTTCCTTTCTGCTCTCCCTTCCCTTTCATCTCCTCCCCAATACCTCTCTCCCTCCCCATCCTTTTTACCCTCTTTCTTCTTTCCTCTCCCCTCTCTTTCCTTCCTTTCCCCCATTCCCTTCCCTTTCATTCCCTTCCCTTTCCTTCCCCTTCTTGTCTCCCCCTCTTTCCCTTCCTTTTTCCCTCGTGCATTACGTTTGTTATATGTAATTTTCCTTTCATGTATCTTTCTTGAAGACACACTTAATAACTTATCATCATTTTTATTTTTTTTATTTAAATTTAAATTTAAATTTAAATTTAAAGAATCTCATGTTAAAGGGACCGATCACCTCACGTTTATTTTATTTCAAACAGGTGAATGTCAAAGTGAGTAGGTGAATGACAGCAATAGATTAGTACTTATTACATTATTTAGCATAGGTAAACATCAAACAGAATGCAAATTTTGTTGATATGATGTAACAGAAAAAGGATAACTTTCATGAGAATTTCATTGGTATGTATTGAACTTTTGACTGCAATATGTAAAGCAAAATTTATATTCAATGCTGTAGATTTGGTTTCGTGGGAATTGAGAGTTATATATATATATATATATATATATATATATATATATATATATATATATATATATGTGTGTGTGTGTGTGTGTGTGTGTGTGTGTGTGTGTGTGTGTGTGTGTGTGTGTGTGTATGTCTGATACATGCTTAATCTAACTATACAGATAGTACAAATACGTGTAATTTTAGTTAATGAAAATAATCACAACATTATAAGGATCATGACAATTGAAGTGTATCTGATTGTAACAAATGAAGGTTGAATAAAACAAGCTGGCGACGGCCATCATTATTATGTCATACGATGAAAAAAAAAATCATTTAACAAGATCATTTGTTCCTGTGTCTATAACTGCCCATTACACACTGCAAATACAGCGGTGACGCAGTGAAATACGTGTGAACATGACATTATCTCCAGCAGTGGCCTCGTTCACAGACAGACTAATGACAATTCCTTTTGCTTATGATTTAATCGAAGACAATGTGGCTGTGATTGGTATTGTCTTCGGGCGGAAGTTACCGCATTTTTTTTTCTATTTAAGCATTTAACTTTTACGCTTCCCCCCACCCCCGACCCCCCACCCCGCTTAGTGTCATATCCACTTCCGCTGTTGCATGGTACGTGCATGATGACAAATGCGAACATATGCACAAACGCACATACACACAAACAAACACACACACACACACACAAACACACACATAAACACACATACATGCACACAAATAAAGACAAACAAACACACAAACAAACACACACACTCACCCCCCCCCCACCCCCCCACCACCACACACACACAGACTAATCTTTCTCTCCGTCACCTATAAACACACACACACACAAATATATCATCCCAGCGCCTCCATCGCGCCGTCACCCTTTCGCCTGATGGCCAAGCACAGCCTCCCCCCCCCCCCCCCCCCCCACCCACCCCACCCCATGTCAGCCGAGGCCATAATGTGTAAGACTCAGCACACCTTCGGCCAGGTTAATCACCGTCTTTGGCTCTTGCTTCTTCTCTCCTCCGAAGAAAGAGAATTTCGTAACCTCGTTGGGAGGTTGGGAGGACCGCGCCGTCTGTAGAAGAAGAAAGAAAAGAAAAAAAAAGAAAGAAAGAAGGAAGAAAGAGAGAAAAAATCTAAACACCCATTTGTAAAAAAGAGATGTGATGGGTTCACTCTCTTTTTTTTTTTTCTTGTGTATTTCTTTTTTTTTTTCGTAATCAGCCACTGCGATGAGGAATTATAGGATTAGATCCCTTCTAACCATTCACCTTCTACGTGTGTGACGTACCATAAACTTGTTTCCCGAACCCTTATGTTCCTCTTTGATCCTTCTTCTTGTGAATCCCCGTCTCCGTCATCGAGGCGAATCCGCTTATTGCATTTAGATCAGTCCCAGAAGATCTTTTCTATAACTCAAGAACCTTCGATTATAAAGGGATAAACAAATGTGCATCGGCGAGATCGAGTGGTTTACGATCCTCTTTGTGGCGTCGTTACAACCCACAGACGTCACAATATCCGGATGCAAGTATAACAGGTTCGGATCGCAAGGGCCCCGTTAGACTGGTCTGAAACAGGAGTACCAACGCCGGCGGGGAGGAGGAGGAGGAGGAGGAGGAGGAGGAGGAGGAGGAGGAGGAGGAGGAGGAGGAGGAGGAGGAGGAGGAGGACGGCGGCGGCGATGGCGGGAACCTGATGGCGCTCGAAGTACTTGGCGTATTATCGTTTTAAAATCTACCACTGTCGGATTATAATCTTTTTAGTTTCGTCTTTTCGAAACGTAGAGGATATGATTCAAAGAAAACGATTCATTCCTCTTTTTAAAGGTTTCGATCTTTACTCCGAGAGTCCGGCGATACGAAATCATCTTCGCTTCGGATGAATCAACTTCAGGACCACAAGATGGAACCACCAAGGAAAAAAGAATAAAAACAAACAAACAAACAGACAATAAAACCGCTCATACACTCTTCCTCCACGAAAATAAAATCCGGAGAGAGGACACGAAAGGAGGAAAGAAAAGAGACGAGACAAGAGGAGAGGAGACGAGGGAAGAAGAGAAGAGGAGGAGGAGGAGGAGGAGGAGGAGTTGGCATCACTGGCAGGTCGGGCGAACGAGTCTTGTTTGGGGTTGAGCGTTTCACTTTCTGCGGGCATCGACGTTTGCTTGTTGTTTGTTTGGCTGGAAATCTGTCTCTTGGGGAGGAGGAGGAAGAGGGGGGGGGGTCGTGTTTTTATTGTTTATTTTTTAAATCTCCGTTTCGTTCTCTTCTTTCTTTTTCTTCTTTTTCTTCTTTTTGTGAGAGAAGAATCGATAGTTATTTGGTTATCATCTGTTTTGAGATACGTCCCTTGTGGAAGATACACACACACACACACACACACACACACACACACACACACACACACACACACACATATATATATATATATATATATATATATATATATATATATATATTTGTCAAAGTCTTTTCTTTTTCATCTCTATTCTCTCTCTCTCTTTCTTTCTTGCTATTCTTTTCATACTTTCTTTTTCTCTTTCTCTCTTTGGTGTTCGTCTACTTTCAGAAAAGAAATCTATTCTTCCTTATTGTCCTTTCTTCCTCTCTTTCTTCCTTTCTTTCGTGAAGAACTATGGGACAGTGTCTCTTGTTCTTTTTGTGCTTCTCCTCCACGTAGACTGTAAGTAGTTTGTGGGTTTTGTGGTTTTGGACTCGCAGCCGAAAAGAAAGTGAAAGAAAAATTTACGATTACGTGTGTTATTTGGTGGACGTGTTTGTATGAAGAACCACGAACGGTATTGTATGCAAACACTCAGTAGACACACTCCACACACACACACACACACTCTCTCTCTCTCTCTCTATCTATCTATCTATCTATCTATTTATCTATCTATCTATCTCTCTCTCTCTCTCTCTCACACATACACACACTCACTCACACACTCACTCTCTCTCTCTCTCTCTCTCTCTCTCTCTCTCTCTCTCTCTCTCTCTCTCACTCACTCACTCACTCACTCAATCACTCGCTCACTCACTCACTCACTCTCTCTCTCTCACTCTCTCTTTCTCTCTCTCACTCTCTCTTTCTCTCACTCACTCACTCACTCACACAGTCACTCACTAACTTACTCTCTCTCTCTCTCTCTTTCTCTCTCTCTCATACTAACGAAAAACTCACAAAATTGAATCAATGGAATTCCCTCTCTTCACTTCAATAGATGTGTTTTTTACGTTTTAATGAATTTCAGATGCACAGTATTAATTCAATTCCTAATATGGTACATTTAATTCCATATGACTAACGAAAATCAAATTTTGAAGTACTCTGTAAATTTCTTTTCGAAAAGAGTTTTATCCGTACCCTGTAAGTTTTTTTTTTTTTATTATATGATACAGATTCTGTTCTATTTTTCACTTTTTATTTCTTTTCTTTTTTTCCTCTCTCTGTTTCTACATATTTCTTTTTCCATTATATTATCTGTGTCGCTGCGTCATTTATAAAGATCGAAGTGGCATGGGAGAGCCATATAAGATTCACAGAGCATTTAAAATTAATTCACTTTTCTCGAAAACTTGTTCTGTGAATTTATTTTGAAATTAGATTATCTATATTTTCTCATCTGAACGAAGAGAGAGAAAGAGAGAGAGAGAAAGAGAAAGAAGGGGAAAGAGAGAGACAGAGAGAGAGAGAGAGAGAGAGAGAGAGAGAGAGAGAGAGAAAGAGAGAGAGAATAAAGCAAAGCAACCAAAGATGAATACAAGAAGAAAAAAATACATAGCTAATAATACAAATTTCAGAAAAAAAAGAAAAAAATTGAAATGGATTGTCATCGTCTGTCTTTTTCCTTTTTTTTCTTGGTAGGAAATAGCGAGACCAGTAATGCTCATGCAATTGCACACGCACTCTTTGCACACGGTTTAAGTGCGCAAAAAAAAAAAAAAAAAAAAACAGACGAAAGAACAGCTCTTTTGCTTCTAGATAATAACAGAGGCAAAAGGCAATCGTTCTCTACTTCCATTGAGGTGGGGGGTTGGGAGGGAGGGAGGGGAAGGGGAAGGGGAAGGAGAAGGAAGGGGAAGAGGGAAGGAGGAGGGAGGGGTTGATGGAAGGAAAAGGGAGGGGAAGAGGGAAGGAGAAGGGAAGGAGGAGGGAAGGAGAAGGGAAGGAGGAGGGAGGTGAAGGAGGAAGGAGAATGGAGTGGAAGGGGGGAAGAAGCAGTGGATAGGAGAAGGGTGGGGAAGGGAGAGGAAGAGGGAAGGAGGGCACGGAACAACATTAAAAGCTCACTTTTTTTTTTTTTTTTTTCCTACGAAATTGTAGATTTTTTTTCTCCTTTTCTTTTTGGACAATCATGTGTCATGCCCCCCTCCACCCCATCCTTGGTGTATGCCAAGCAGTGAATTCTATATAATGCAAAACTCCAGAACAATTTCCTCCTTGTAAGTACTAAAATCCTTTGTTGCGCCTAGAAAAAAAAAAAAAAAAAAAAAAAAAACGGGGATATTGTCAGCTTTCAGATCTCATTGCCAAGGTATTGTCATGTCATGTCACAGACTGTCATGCGAGCTGGAGCAATCACTACCGCGTTCTGTCATGCGCAAGGCGATGCCTTTGTGACCACCTGACGCTCCGTTTCCTAAAGTCGCCCATTCTTTTACGTATTATAATCGCCAAGAAACAGACATAAGAGCGTAAGCGTGACTGCATGACGAAAGGGAGAGCCTGAGAGTAATAGCGTGAAAGTAGGAGCATGAGGTTACAACTTGGAAATAACTGTGTGTACATATATACATGCATACGTATACCTACGTTCATACATTCATGCATACATGCATACATGTACACATACAAATATTAAGCTATGTACATGTCACCAGAATATATATATATATATATATATATATATATAT
>BOPN01006132.1:28380-30880 GCA_017312705.2 Penaeus japonicus
GCATTCATACGCACTTACATACATACATCCCCACAAAAAAAGGAGACAGACCCTCCCCCCTCCCTCTTCCCCCTCCCCCTCCCCCCCAGTATCCAGTCTCCAGTATCCCGATAAGAAACCTCCTCGCCCGACGGGGAAAGGGCCGACCGACGGGGGGAGGGGCCGACCGACGGGGCTGTAAGTGTCAGCGCATTCCGCCTCTCGAGAAACACGGGGAAACGGACGCAAGGAACCGGAACATAATCTCGAAGAAGGAAGGCGAAGAAATGGAGAAAGGGGCGGGAGGGGGGAGGGGGATGGGGGGAGGGGAGGGGAGGGAGGAGGAGAGAGGGGGAGGCGGGAGGGGAGGGTAGAATAGGGTAGGGGAGAGAGGGAGGAGGCGGCAGGGGAGGGGAGAATAGGGTAGGAGGCGAGGGGGTGGGGTGGGGAGAGGGAACGAGGGAGGGTGGAAGGGAATGGAAGGAGGGAGGGGGGAAGGGGTGGTGGCTGAAGGAGAGGGGGAAGAAAGGTGAGAGATAAATGAATAGAGAAAAACAAAGAGATAGTTAGATAGATAGAGATAGAGATAGAGAGTGTGTGAGAGAGAGAGACAGAGAGAGAGAGAGAGAGAGAGAGAGAGAGAGAGAGAGAGAGAGAGAGAGAGAGAGAGAGAGAGAGAGAGAGAGAGAGAGAGAGAGAGAGAGAGAGAGAGCGTGAGAGCGAATGAGCAAAGGTGACGCAGGTATGAAGTAAGAATCCGAGATTTTCTTGATCAAACTAAAGAAAAAGAAAAAAAAACAACAACAGATTAATTGTTTCTTTATTCTATTTTTTTTTATTGATTCTCTTTGCTTTGTTTTTATGCTTAGATTTGTGTTGTTTTATGATCTTATCTTTTCTCGAATCTTTCCGGTATTTTGATTATTCTATTTGTCTGTAGTATTGTTTACTAACAGCTTTCCACTTAAATTCGTCTTACTTAAAAATAAAAATAAAATATAGAGAAGGAAGAATAGAGAAAGAGAGAAGATGAAGGAGCAAGAGAAAGAGTAAAGGAGTAAAAATGAGAAAGAGAGAAAGAGGAGGAGAGAGAAAGAGAGAAGATGAAGGAGCAAGAGAAACAGTAAAGGAGTAAAAATGAGAAAGAGAGAAAGAGGAGGAGAGAGAAAGAGAGAAAGAGAGAGAGAGGAAGAGAAGGAACAAACGAGAGAGAGAGAGAGAGAGAGAGAGAGAGAGAGAGAGAGAGAGAGAGAGAGAGAGAGAGAGAGAGAGAGAGAGAGAGAGAGAGAGAGAGAGAGAGTGAGTGAGAAAGAGAGAGAGAGAGAGAGAGAGAGAGAGAGAGAGAGAGAGAGAGAGAGAGAGAGAGAGAGAGAGAGAGAGAGAGAGAGAGAGAGAGAGAGAGAGAGAGAGAGAGAGAGAGAGAGAGAGAGAGAGAGAGAGAGAGAGAGAGAGAGAGAGAGAGAGAGAGAGAGAGAGAGAGAGAGAGAGAGAGAGAGAGAGAGAGAGAGAGAGAGAGAGAGAGTGAGAAAGAGAGAGAGAGAGAGAGAGAGAGAGAGAGAGAGAGAGAGAGAGAGAGAGAGAGAGAGAGAGAGAGAGAGAGAGAGAGAGAGAGAGAGAAAGAGAGAGAGAGAGAGGAAGAGAAGGAACAAACGAGAGAGAGAGAGAGAGAGAGAGAGAGAGAGAGAGAGAGAGAGAGAGAGAGAGAGAGAGAGAGAGAGAGAGAGAGAGAGAGAGAGAGAGAGAGAGAGAGAGAGAGAGAGAGAGAGAGAGAGAGAGAGAGAGAGAGAGAGAGAGAGAGAGAGAGAGAGAGAGAGAGAGAGAGAGAGAGAGAGAGAAAGAGAGAGAGAGAGAGGAAGAGAAGGAACAAACGAGAGAGAGAGAGAGAGAGAGAGAGAGAGAGAGAGAGAGAGAGAGAGAGAAGAGAAAAAGGAAAGAAAAGAACCCTTGTCTTGATCATCACTACCAATATGTTCATTACTCCTCCTGTGATTTATTATTGCAATTACAATTTATCACGTTCCTTATCACTCTTAATTTATAACTATCAATTCATCACTATTCCTTTTGATACCATTCGTATAAATCAATTGTAGGAACAGACGCAGGAAATAGAATAAATGGATGGCAGAGCGAAGGGAGGAAAGAATGATGATGATAATGATGATAATGATGATAATGATGATGATGATGATGATGGTAATAATGATGATAATATTGATAATTATGATTGTAATAGTGATGATGCCGATAATAATGATTATAATGATAATAATGATAGTAATATTGATAATAACAATAACAATAATAATAATGATAATAGCAATGATAGTTATGATTTCAAAGTGGAAAGATGATGCATGAAAAAGTCTCTTGTAGTAAAAATTGAATAATGAGTAAGAAGGCGGGACAAAAATGCTTTTTTTTTTTCTTTTTTTTCCCTAAAAGTTTATGTCGCAATCACATTTACGATGCATACTAAAACACACACACACACACAGATACACAAATACACACATGAATA
>BOPN01006132.1:35880-40880 GCA_017312705.2 Penaeus japonicus
TGTCCTTTTGGGCTCCGTTGCATCAGCCTATTTTTTTTATAATTTTTCTTTCTGTGTGTGTGTGTGTGTGTGTGTGTGTGTGTGTGTGTGTGTGTGTGGATGGATGGATAGATACATAACGGGATAGATATAGTTGGGTAGATGTATACATATATTCATAAACAGAGAGAGAGAGGGGGGGGGGAGAACAAGAGAGAGAGAGAGAGAAAGAAGGAGGGAAGCGGGCAAGAGAGCAAGAGAGAGTGAGAGAGAGAGAGAGAGAGAGAGAGGAGAGAGAGAGAGAGTGAGAATCAGAGAGAGAGAGAGAGAGAGAGAGAGAGAGAGAGAGAGAGAGAGAGAGAGAGAGAGAAAGAGAGAGAGAGAGAGGGAGAGAGAGAGAGAGAAAGAGAGAGAGAGAGAAAAAAAAAGTGAGAGAGAGAAAGAAAGAAAGAGATTTATTATCGAAATTCATATCCAAGAGTAAATCGAAATAAAATGCAATGAATAACGAAGTAGGCATACTTACAAACAAATTATCTACACACAGATAAACAAATAACGTAAACAAAGAAACAAAGAAGTAGGTCAATGAAAAAGATGACGAAAAACAGACCCCATAATGAATCGACGAGCCAATATCATTCACATTTTCCGGAATACAGTTTAATGCGATTTCCGACGCCCAAATGTACACAAAGCTTTTCGCAATAGAGTAGTAAAAGTAATGATATGCAATCACCTCCACTTTCACGTCAGTAATAGGGAAATGATAGTCATGACGATAATGACATGACGTGACGAAGGTAGAGGTGCATAGAAGAGAAAATGAGAAGGGAAAAGTCCTTAGTTCCGTTTTGCATTGCGGTGTTTTGCACGTTTAAGAACTGACGGGAAGTGCTTATTTCCGTGTCAGAGAGCTGTGTTTAAGTTTGATGAGAAGTACCTTTATTTCCGTATTGGATAGCTGTGTTTAAGCATTCAAAAGTTGACGTGGAACTCTTATTTCAGTGTTACGCAGCTGGGTTTTGCAGATCTGGAGAATTTGTTGTCTATTCCCGTATTACGTATCGGTGCTTTCGTGTTTAAGATGAATATAACTGTATTTGCACAGCATTGTCTTCATCTGTTTGGCGAGGAAGAATAAATATTGAATTTATTCCTTTCTAATTATGATCAACATCTTGAATCCAATACGATTGCTCTTTCTCTCTCTCTCTCTCTCTCTCTCTCTCTCTCTCTCTCTCTCTCTCTCTCTCTCTCTCTCTCTCTCTCTCTCTCTCTCTCTCTCTCTCTCTCTCTCGCCGTTCGCCGTCTCCCACCACTTCTTTCTTTTACTCTTTTCCTTTTTCTGTCTTCCATATCTCCTTCCCACTCTCTCCCTCTCTCTTTCTCTCTTTCCTCCCCTCAAGCATCTCCCTCTCTACACATCTCTATCTATCTATCTATCTATCTCCCTCCTTCCTTCCCACTCTCTCTTCCTCCCCTCCATCCATCTTTATGTGCAATTAAGAAACCATTTTTGATTAAGAGACGAACTTTCATCCCTTATCTACCACTCAGTCTACGAAAGCATCTACCCGTCTGCCGATGAACTCAATCTGGAGCCGAACGATAAACAGACCCTATCATTAAGGAACGAGGAACGGAATGAACGAAATGAACCGACTTCCTTTGTATCATTTCAAATCCGCTTGACTTACGATGAGGATAAAACGAGGAAAACAGACCGGCCGCAAGGTCAACATTGCAGGAGGATGCAGTGCAACGGAATCAGGTGTATTGACATCGCTAATTGAATGGCGTTTAAGGAGGGCGAGACCTTGCTTGCAATCTCTCGTCTTTAAGCAGCGTGTGTGTACTGTGCTTGAAGGTGTCTTCTCTGTCTGTGTCTCTCTTTTGCTCGCTCTCTCTCTCTCTCTCTCTCTCTCTCTCTCTCTCTCTCTCTCTCTCTCTCTCTCTCTCTCTCTCTCTCTCTCTCTCTCTCTCTCTCTCTCTCTTTCATCCCCCTCTCTCTCTCTCAGACAGGCAAAGACAGATGCCATCTCTCTTAATCCACAAACAGATTTCCGGGGTTTAGAAATGGGGGGGGGGGGGTATCAACGCCATTTGGGAAGGGGGAAGGGGAGGGTGGGAGATGCAAGAGGGAAGGGGGGAGGGTGGAGGGGTGGAGGTGGAGGGGGGGGGGGGTGGATGAGGAGGGAAGGAGATGCGAGAGGGAAGAGGAGGTGGAGGTGGGGGGAGGAGGAGGAGGGAAGGGGGTGGAGGGGGGGGAAGGTGGAGGAGGACGGAGGGAGATGCGAGAGGGAAGGGGGGTGGAGGGGGGGAGGGGTGGAGGAGGACGGAGAGAGATGCGAGAGGGAAGGGGAAGGTGGAGGGGGTGGGGAGAAGGGGAGTGTCAATGCCAATTTAGGGAGGGAGGGAGGAAGGGGTGGGGGGGGGGGGATGGGGAAATATGAGCCCCATCTTGGGGAGAGCGAGCGAGCGTTGTTATTGTGTCTGAATGATCAAGATGTGCACTATATTCTAATATCGTCTGCATGACACTGTAATCTCGCATGTGTGTGGTTTGTGCATGTGATTCATATGATGCTAAATGTGAGCTGTATATTGTTGTGTTATGTGCTAACTGGTTGTCTGTCTGTCTTTATATCTATTTATTTATTTATCTGATTATCAATTTATTTACCTGCGTATGCATATATCATACTATCTATCTTATCAACCTGTTTATCTATCTATCTATCTATCTATCTATCTATCTATCTATCTATCTATTACCAACATATGAAGTTTTGCAATATGTATGTACAGGTATGTGAAAATTACGACTAATATTTTTCGCACACGAGGCTAAAAGAGTTAATCTGAAGGGGAAAAAAAAAATCATATTCTAAGAAAACTTATAAAACACCAAAGCACTTTTCCGAAATTGCTACACGTGGCAAATAAACAAACAAAAAAAAACCTACCACAATAGAGGTGGATTGAGGAAGAAAAAAAAGGAATAAAAAGAAACAGTAATTAAAAGGTAAACAAAGCACCGACGCCGCAATATGCAACAACGAAATGGCTATAGTGAGAGAGAGAGAGAGAGAGAGAGAGAGAGAGAGAGAGAGAGAGAGAGAGAGAGAGAGAGGGAGAGAGAGAGAGAAAGAGAGAGAGAGAGAGAGAAAGCACACATGCACACACACAAACACACGCATACACACACACGCACACACACACACACACACACGTACACACACACACGTACACACACACGCGTACACACACACGTACACACACTCACATCTATCTATCTATCTCTCTCTCTCTCTCTCTCTCTCTCTCTCTCTCTCTCTCTCTCTCTCTCTCTCTCTCTCTCTCTCTCTCTCTCTCTCTCTATATATATATATATATATATATATATATATATATATATATATATATATATATATGCATGCACGCGCCTATTGAATCAAAGACGGCCAACCCTCCGGACGCGAAGGGCCCGAGCGCTTCAGAAGGAGGCGAACAGGACACCGTCTTGGAAGGAGACAGAGAAGCTCCTTCGCCAACGCAGCGAGATGAAGATGGTGGCGAACCTCTTTAGTCTAACCACTCACTTTCACCACCTGCAGACGGCGAGGCAATCTCTCTCTCTCTCTCTCTCTCTCTCTCATTATCTTTCTGGCTCGCTCTTCGTCCCTCTCATTATCTCCCACACTCTTTCACTTGATCTCTCTCTCTCTCTCTCTCTCTCTCCCTCTCTCTCTCTCTCTCTCTCTCTCTCTCTCTCTCTCTCTCTCTCTCTCTTTCTCTCTCTCTCTCTTTCTCTCTCTTTCTTTCTCTCTCTCTCTCTCTCTCTCTCTCTCTCTCTCTCTCTCTCTCTCTCTCTCTCTCTCTCTCTCTCTCTCTCTCTCTCTCTCTCTCTATCTATCTATCTATCTATCTCTTTCTCTGTGGTTTTCTATCTCTCCATGTCTCTATCTCTCTCCATAATCTTTTTTGCTTACTCTCAATCCCTCTCACATTATCTCACACTTTTTTTTCGTTTGATCGCTCCCTTGCTCTGTCCGTTTCACTCTCTCTCTCTCTCTCTCTCTCTCTCTCTCACACACACACACACACACACACACACTCTCTCTCTCTCTCTCTCTCTCTCTCTCTCTCTCTCTCTCTCTCTCTCTCTCTCTCTCTCTCTCTCTCTCTCTCTCTCTCTCTCTCTCTCTCTCTCTCTCTCTCTCTCTCTCTCTCTCTCTCTCTCTCTTCTCTCTCTCTCTCTCGTTCCAGCCTTGAATCTTCTCTAATGCCTCAGCCCCTTTAACGTGGATTACGTGTCTCAGCGAATCGCATGCGGATGCAAAATTACTTGTTTATTTTACTTAGTTGTGTTTGTGTGTTGTTATTCTGTACTTTCAGTTGAGTTTTTTTTTTTCGTTCTCTTATTTGCGTTTTTAATCATTCTCTTGCTCTCTTTCATTTTTTTGTTTCCTTTCACACACTCTCTTTCTCTCTCTCTCTCTCTCTCTCTCTCTCTCTCTCTCTCTCTCTCTCTCTCTCTCTCTCTCTCTCTTTCTCTTTTTCTGGTTCTCTCCCTCTCTTTCATTATTTTTTATTTCTACTCTCTCTCATTATTTTTCTTTCTTTCTCTCTTTCATTTTATATCTCTTCTCTCTTTTTCTTTATCTCTGTCTCTCTGCCTCTCTGTATCTGTCTCTGTCTCTCTCTCTCTCTCTCGTTTCTCTATTTCAATTTGCATTTGCTGCTATAGTTAACGAAATTAAAGGGAGAGTAAGAAAGACAGGTAAATAAACTGATCCAGTTAATAGATAGATGAATAAGTAGAAAGAAATAGACAGGTAGACCAATAGCCAAGAAGAAATAGATAGAAGAAATAACAAAAATAACCCGATTCAAAATAAGACCCATCGACGGCGAGAGACATAGACAGGAAAACACTCCATGAGATAGTTACACAGTTCTTTACTCATGAAAAAGAACACTGGACACCATTTCGGACCATTTGTATATTTTACAGC
>BOPN01006132.1:60880-65880 GCA_017312705.2 Penaeus japonicus
ACAGTAAAAAAACGATAATATTCATCTAATAAGCACATCAATGTTATTAATGACAACAATAATAAGGATAACGACAATGCTAAAAAAAAAAGTAATAACGATAAAAAAACAACAATAACAGCAAATCAATAAAATGCCCTTTAATGACAATAATAATAATGATAACGACAATGCTAGAAAAAAAAGTAATAACGATAAAAAAAAAAAAACAACAGCAAATCCATAAAATGCCCGAGTTTGAGTGACATCGCTCGAGTCTTTAATTAGACGAAAGTGAGGTCGAGATCTCGCGACTGCACCACACTTCTCTCCCGTTTTTATCTTTTTCTCTTTTTTTTTCTCCCGTCGTCTGGCTTGCTTTTGAACCCGGGGGGGGGGGGGGGGCGTCGAAGACTTTCCACTGTTGTTGCTTTTATTTGCTGGGTTTTATGGTTTTATTTTGTAGGGATCTTGTTCTTGTTCTTCTTGTTATGAGCATTGTTGTTGTTATTATGATCATGTTTGTTATTGTCTTTACTATTAGCATTGTTATTGTTATTGTCTTTACTATTAGTATTGTTATTATTATCATCATTATTATTATTGTCATCATTATTATCATTATCATTGTCATTATTATTTTAATGATCATTGTTGTCATTTTAGTCTCATTATTATTTTCATTATCATTGCTATCATAACTATCACCATCATTATCATTGTTATTATAACAATCACCATCATTATTATTATAATTTTTACTACTACTACCATCATGGTGATTATGACAATTGTAATGATGATAATGTTGATAATGATAACTTTATTTAGTTTTAGAATTATATTTTCTCTCATCATGTTGATTATTGTTCTTGTTCTGCTCTTGTTAACCTCACCACCATGACGTCATAATTATTGCGCCTATTAACGTTGCTCTCTGTCTGTCTGTCTGTTTACCTCTCTTTTTAATGTTCCATCTGCCACCCCCCCCCCCCTCCTTCTCTCTCTCTCTCTCTCTCTCTCTCTCTCAGTCCCCTTGGCCTTTGGCAACATGTTGATTTAGTGGGTCGTGGTATGATTGAATCTTTACAAATTACGATTTTTATTTACTTATTTTTTCTATTTTTTTGTCTCTCAATCTCTTTCACAGTGTTTTTTCTATCTGCTTGTCTCCATTTCTATCTGTCTGACTGTTTATCTTTCTGTCCTTTTCCTTATCTCTCTCTCCCTCTCTCTCTCTCTTCCTCTCCCTTCCCCCCCTCTCTCTCTCTCTCTCTCCCTCCCTCCCTCCCTCCCTCTCTCTCTCCCTCTCTCTCTCTCCTCCTCTCCCTTTCTCTCTCTCTCTCTCTTTCTCTCTCTCCCTCTCCCTCCCACCCCTCTCTCTCAATTTCTCGTTTTTTTTTTTTTTTTTTTTTTTTTTTTTGCTCGAACATGAAACTGATTTAGCCGTTTACTCAGATCGACTGGAAGCCCATGTGGCTGCATTGAACAGTCATGATGGAGCCGTGAGCATTCGTTCGGAGAAAGCTCTTGTTGTTTTTGTTCGTGTTGTTCTTTTGTTGTTGTTGTTAAAGTTGTTGCTCCTTTTTTTTGTTTTTTTTATTCTGTTGTCTTTTTTTGTTGTTCTGTTGTCTTTTTTTTGGTTCTGTTGTTTTTGTTCTGTTGTCTTTTTTTTGTTGTTGTTTCTTCTCATTAGATAGTAGGAGGAGTATTGGTGTTATTGTTGATGTTATCACAATCATTATCATTATTAGTATTATGATTATTGTGAGAATTTTTGTCATCGTGATTATCGTAATTATTGGTATTGTTATATCTTTATCGCGATTGTCATCATTATCATCGTTATTGATATTATCATTACCTATCACACTACTGTCATACTATGAAATGACACCTGCTGTAATCCAATATATAATCCATCGCTTTGATCCAAATATCAAGACATTTTTAGCACCTACCCCCCCCCCCCCCCCCCCCCCCCCCCCCCCCCCCCCCCCCCCCCCCCCCCCAAAAAAAAAAAAAAAAAAAAAAAAAACGAAGACACTGGGCCATCAAATAGCAAGACACTCGCCCTTATGTCTCTGCATTCTGCTACTTGCACTAAGGGTTTTTACAGCATCATTAAAACGACAGAGTTTGAATTCGCAATGAAGTCAAAGCAAACGGAAAACGCGCCATGCATGTCAAATAATGATAAAAAAATGAGAGATATAGATAGAGATACAGAGACAGAGAGAGCGAGGAGAGAAAGAGCGAGATAGGGGAATAAATAGATAGGCAAAGGGAGTAGGAAAGACATGAATAATAACCTTTCTTCTGTCTAGGAATAACCATTATTATTATATTGTATAAAAAATAGTACCAAGACAAATTAATGGAAATCTTGAATTAATTCACTTCCAATCAGTAAGAAGTTTCTAACTTTATATCAAGTTAGATAAACGAAAATTATAATAGATTCTTTATTTGTTTTTTGTTTTTTCCATTTAATTTTCGAATTTTCTCTCGACATGCGTTTATTTGTTTGTGTTTGTTTGTGACATATGTTTTCATAATAACTTTATCAAGGTATTATGATCGTTAGTATTATCGCTTTCCTCATTCCTATCTTCATTATATCTTATCTTTAGAAACTGGTATAGATAAAGAGAGATAGAGAGACGAAAAAAGAAAGAGCACGTGAGCCAGAGAAAAAAAAAAAAAGAAACAGCGATAGACAGAAAGATATAGAGAAAGAGAGAGAGAGAGTGACAGAGAAAGTTTTCCGCATGGATGAGATATTGCATTTGAAAAAAAAGGAGAGAGATAATGTCAAGCTCATTGACTATCAATCCTTATTAACGAAAGAAAGAAAAAGAAAAAAAAAAAAAAATCTAGAGAGAGAGAGAGAGAAAAAAAAAAAATAATACACAGCGTCGCATCAGAATCAACCCTTGAATAATGTTAATTAAATATGCAATCATACTAATGGTCTTCCTGTACGCTCATATCATCTTCTAACTCACACGCACAGACCATAAAAAGGTACAATTATAAAGCAAAGGAGAGAAATAACGGAGCGAGAAAACTAATCCAACGTAATTAGAGAAAAGGAGATAATCAGAAAAGAAAAAGAAAAAAAAAAAATGAATATCCAACTAAGCGAAACTATTTATATAAAAAAGAAGAAATATTTGATTAAAAAAGAGAGAGAGAGAAAAAAAAAATCGACCTAAATGGACAGAATTCCTAAAGATTTCACTCACATATCTATCAGAGACTCAAGTACAAACAGTTGGTTCTATTATGTTGAAGTATGTTGAATTATGTTGATGTTGCTGATGAAAGTTAATGTGTTCTTTGTCTTAGTGTTCGTTTTGTTTTGTTGATGTTGATGAATAATTTTCTTTTTCGTGTATTTTTAATATGATTGTTATTAAACTTGTAATGATGATGATGATTATCATATTACTATTATCATCATCTTTATCATCATTGCCATTGTCATTATCGTTATTGTTATCACTTTTATCACAATTTTCTGTTATTATTATTATTATTATTGTTGTTGTATTATAATTATTATTATCATTATTTTTACTATTGATGTGATAATCATTTTTTTTTATAATTATAGTTATTAAAATTAATATTCTTAATGATTATTATCATTATAATCATTGTTCATTATTTTCATCATCATTTATATTACCGTCATCATTTTTACCATTATCACGATAATAAAATAATGATAAAAATAATAATAAGGATTATAATGATTATAATAATATAGATGCTATTAATAATAAGGATGATGATAATGATATCAATAATAAGGATTATCGTCATTGTTATTATAAACATTATCACTGAAATTGCTATCGTTAGTGATGTCATTATCACTATCACTATAATTCTTATCATCATCATCGATATCATTATCATCTTGTTACTATTAAGCTAATTTCAAAGATTTTTTTTTTCATTCTCTCTCTCTCCATTTCCTTAATATGCAGAAAACGTTCTGTAAGTGTATTGGAATTCAGTGATGTATGTAAATAATTTTACAAGTACCTTTTTTTTTTTTTACTGCATGCTCTTTCGTGTAAGGCATATCCGAAACGTATTATAAATACTTCTAGCAAAGAAGAAATTAGAAATATCATTTGTTCACATTGCATGCATATATGCTGAAAATACTTGTTCACATATGCATGCACATGCTAGAGAACGTAAGGCAAGTAATGCTTGCAAATCACAATGGAAACCTTACAAATGACACGCTATAAATCACGATAGAACAATAATAGATCTTCTCATCATTTTGAAGACATCTATAAAACAGAAGAATAAACATTTGTCAAGAAACAACCAACACAGGAAATGAAACAAATGATACTTCTTCACATGTGAGCCAAAACCGCCATGTAATCACGCCACAGTTTAGCCAGAACAGAGTAAAGTTGGGGTCCTTCCTTTGCCATTAGAAAGCGAGCTATTTCTCCTGTCCTAACTAACACAAAAGCTTATTAGGCAAGGCCAATTCTGCTAGAGGAGGAGGAGGAGGTAGAAGACTTAGCGTGACTCTTCCGAAAATATACAATCTAGAAGAGGGAGGGGGAAAAAAAGGTAATTTGCTCTGATTATATGCTGTGTTACAAAGAGGCAGGACAGCGATCCGGTGGGAATAGTCTGCTGTGGAATCGTGACATGAACTCATTACGGTCCCGTTGCTTGGATGAAGGACAGCGATTGCGCTTGTGCTCTCTCTCTCTCTCTCTCTCTCTCTCTCTCTCTCTCTCTCTCTCTCTCTCTCTCTCTCTCTCTCTCTCTCTCTCTCTCTCTCTCTCTCGCTCTCTCTCTTCTTAATATATAGATACATACATACAAACACACACACACATACACATACACACACATATATATAAATAAATAAATATATGTATACATATATGTTTATATATATATATATATATATTTATATATATATATATACATATATATGTATATATATATATATATATATATATATATATATA
>BOPN01006132.1:73380-78380 GCA_017312705.2 Penaeus japonicus
AAATCAAGTCAGATTTATTAAAAAAATTATCTAACAAGACATAAAGATAACATTATCATTAGTCAGAATCAAATTAACTCTTCATCCCCATGATTGAGTCGGTTCGCTCTGTCTCTCTTTTAATCACTCACTCACTCTCTCTCTTTCTCTCTATACATACATATATTTTTTCTTTCTCTCTTTCTCTTTCTTTCTTTCACTATCTCTCTCTCTCCCTCCTCTCTCTCTCTCCCTCTCCCTCCCTCCCTCCTCTCTCTCCCTCTCCCTCCCTCCCTCCTCTCTCTCTCTCTTTCGCTCCTTCTCCCTCTCCCTCCCTCCCTCCCTCCCTCCTCTCTCTCTCCCCCCTCCCCCCCCCCTCTCTCTCGCTCCTTCTTTCTCTCACTCATTTTCCGTAACCAATCCATCAGTTAACAGGAAATACCAAAGAAACAGAAGATAAATGCAAGAAGGAAGCAAGTCATGTATCTTGTTATGTTATGTAATTCATAATTATTTTTGTTAATGGTGTTTCTGTGTCAGAATGATTATTGTTCGTGTTTTTGCATCTTATTCTCAAAGGAGTGACTGCTTAGTTGGCGTTATATCTTTTGAAAAGCATGAGAGCTGTAATAATGACAATGATAAAAAAGTACAATAATCATATGCGTAACAATAATGGTTATATGTGATATAGATAACAAAATGATATATATGATCGTAAAAAATATAATGGTATAAAATAATAGTAACAATAGTATTTATGATAATGACCACAAAGGTGATAATAGTAATAATGAAAAAGATAATGTAATAACAAGAAGAGCAACAGCAATTACAACAACGACACTGATAATGATAATAATAATAACAGAAAAAATAATGATGATAATGATATCACCCCCCCAAAAAAAAAAAAAAAAAAAAAAAAAAAAGTTATGATTTCAATTCCTACGTTACAAAGCAATTGCACAATACACACAAACAAAGAATAACCAGCACAGGATATTTATGCTAATGGTGTCCACGCTACGCTTTCTACTGTGCTTTGGCTCTGTTCATTATCATTGTGTCGTCAACTTCGGCATTTTATCACAAGCGGGATGTGGACACTAATGATCGCCAGTGTCCGATGATTTATGCACCTAACGATAATTTTTGCGAATATAGAAAACCTAATATATATATGTATCTCTCTCTCTCTCTCTCTCTCTCTCTCTCTCTCTCTCTATATATATATATATATATATATATATATATATATATATTGTTGTTGTTTGCATTTGACTTGTTAATTGCTGAAGAGAGTTTTGTGGTGTCACTTGGCGGTTTTAAGTTATACATAAATGTCTATGTATAAATTTTCAGATACGTCTCGATACGATATAAAAGCAGTATCTATATTCAGCTTATCACTAGATCTTATGTTCAAGACCGAGGAACCTAGGCAACATCAATAGAGGGAGGGAGAGAGGGAGAGGAGAGAAGGAGAGAGGGAGGGAGAGAGAGAATGGGAGAAAGAGAGAGAACGGGAGAAAGAGAGAGAATGGGAGAGAGAGAGAGAAAGAGCAATAACAGATATGATCTACTTTACCCAGTGTTACAAATTACAAAAAAGAATGAGTGTCTTTGTTTCTTTCTCACGAAGGCAATGGGGAAGGATGGGGGGGGGGGTATAAGGTAGGATGTGGGGTACGGGGGAAAGCCAAGGGTATGGGGAGGGGAAGTGAGAGGGAAGGGAGGGGGCAGTTGTGTGTGGGGGGGCGTAGAAGGAAAAGGGTGTGGGGGGTATGGAAACGCCCTTCGGTGGTCAAGGAAAGCATGGAGGGCGGCGAGAGAGGTCAAGAAAGAGGGAAATGGAAGAGGAGGAATAACTGGAAGAAGAGGAGTGAAATCATGGAGAGAGAGAGAGAGAGATAAGGTGAATTATGGATAGAAAGAATACATAGACAACTGATAGATAAAACTAATAAATAGATAGATAGATCATTCCAGAGAGACGGACAGACAGAGAGCTAGAGAGAACACAGAAAAAGGAGAGTGCTAATATATTCATGTCGTGATCAGCCTCATGTGATGGAAATGGCGGCGGTTGGATGGGGTCACACAAACATATTTATTTTTCTTAAGGGAGTGTCTGCCGAAGGAATTAATTTCCAGAGAAGACTAAGTCACAGTAACTCGTTTTCAAAAAAGGGACACTGCCTGGCCTGGCGAATCTTTGGTCTCTTCAGAAGCGGTGTCTCTTTTCGGAAAGGACACATGGCGTTTGTGTGTGTGTGTGTGTGTGTGTGTGTGTGCGTGTGTGTGTGTGTGTGTGTGGACTTTGACCTTCAAGGCTCCTACACAACTATGTCCGTTATCCAACCTGACCCAGTCTTGTGTCACACGACCAGGCCACGACCACACCCTGCCGGGGTCTCTGCCTCCAGCCCTGGTTGAAGGCACCGGTCGTACTGTAGGTTGTCGGATGGAAGAGCTCTGGGGTGGGTGGTCTGAGGCGCAAACCGCCCCATTTTCATTCAGTCGTTAGGTGTATTTTCGGATAGTAATGTGAAGTTTCGTTAAGCTTCGACTTAGGTTCACAACGAAAAGAAGTTATTGTTTTTTTTTTCGCTCACCTCTTGGTTGTGCAAATATAAAGGACCAGCAATTTCCACAGCTTTATCGGAGGGCGTGAGATTACTTTCGCAGCAAGGTTGTATGTTCTTGGTATCGCCACAGAATCTCAAGGAACGACAAAGTACCATTCCTTGGCCAGCTGGAGCTGCGCCCTTTGAGTCTCTCTCAACCGTGTGAACGCTTCAGAGAGCATTTATTTTTCGTGTTTGTTTTTGCGTAATGTTTTTTAGGGAATTGATGTTCTTTTAGAAATCAAGGAAGTCAAAGTGTGTGCGTGTGTTTATCTCCCTTTTTTTATTTTTTTAAAGTAAGTACCACATGTATTGCAATGTGTCTTGTGGTTTGACTAATGTTCTTTTCGGGAAAAAAAAGTGATAATAATAATCCTCAGTAAGTACCACACTTGAATAGATCATTGAACAGACCTCGCATTGAAAAGACTGCCAGAGAATCGTGAGCGTGTAGGATTTAGACCCTATTGCACGCCCCTCTTGCACGCCTCCCTTCCGGTGCCGTTGCGCTCTTCCCGGAGGAGGTTGAAAGACAGGCGCCAAACGAAGCATAAAGAGCGGTCAAAAGGAACTGAAAGAAGAATGAAAGAAGAATAACACACATGTTGTAACTTGGACACTCGTGTGGGTTTTGGCCTCGTTTGGGAAAGCCCCGTCACGCCCGGACCAAGACGGCGCGAGGGACAAACGGAGATGAAGAGATAAGGAACGGGTATAGATTGAAGGATAAGAGCCGCACAGAGATATACAGATAAAGTGATATATATGTATGTATATATGTATATATATAGATATGTGTGTGTGTGTGTGTGTGTGTGTGTGTGTGTGTGTTTGTATGTATGTCTNTATAGATAGATAGATAGATAGATAGATAGATAGATAGATAGATCAAGAATTATGCTCAATAACAAAAGAAACTTCAGGTGCTGGTTTCATCGCTAATGTCTTAACTGTGTGTGGCATGGAGAGTCATTAAATTAGTATTGTACCAAACTGAATAGTTTTGTTTTTTTTTTTCCTTAGAAATATATCAATACTATAGTGGTTACAAAATGCCGAGCCGAAAAGTTCTCCAAACTTTGTTGATTCAGCGAAATCTTTAATCGACAACTTTTTTTGTTTATCTAACCTTTTCATAACGTGTTATTTTCAGACGAATGCATCTTGCACCTTTACAAGACAACAAGCAGACCATTGTTAGAGGGCGACCATCAGAGGCCTAATCCCCGCAGCGAGTGGTGGGCATAGTAAAGTTTACACTGGAGTGCAATTCCGATGAATGGAACGTGTGGATTATATACAGTCGATGGCGCCAAGAATGCAGAACAATGTAGGGAAGAATTACGTGGGAGATTTGACTTCAAATTCAAAACATTTAGGTTCGTAAATAGTCTGAGAAAGAGAGAGAGAGGTGTGTGTGTGTGTGTGTGTGAGCACGAGAGATAGGGAAAGAGAGAGAGAGAGAGATAGAGAGAGAGCAACAGCGAACATATTAGTTCACACACACACACACACACACACACACACACATACTCACACACACACACACACTCACACACATACACGTACACACACACATAGAAGAAAAAGAGATTAAGAAACACTCGCTCATTCATTGTTGACTAATAACTTTTTTTCTCTTCCTTTCAGGTATGTTTATGAACCCGGCGGACCATGGTAGGCGACCCACGACCAGTCACGCGCACCTGTGGTAGTCCTTCGCACTGGCTCAGGGCTTGAAATTTTGTCATAAGTATCCCCCTTCCCCCTACAGTGTCCTCCTCCTCTTCCCCCCACCTACTCCCTCTCCCTCTATCCCTAGTAACAGTTCCTCCCCCCCCCACTTACTCCTTCCTCTACCCCCAGTGTCCTCCTCCCCCCCACCCTCTCCCTCTCCCTCTCCCTCTATCCCTAGCAACAGTTCCTCCCCCCCCCCAACTTGCCTACACCTTAACTTCTTCCTCTCCGCCCCCTCCCTCTCCTTCCCCTCACCGTCCCCCTCCTTCCCCTCCCCGTCCCTCCGCCTCAGCTACCTACCGCTCCCTCCTCCCTCCCTTCCTCGCCTCTCTGCCCCTTGCAACCCTCCATTCCTCCCTCCCCATCCCCCCATCCCCCATCCCCCATCCCCCGTCCCCCCTTCCTCCCCTCCCTTCCTCCCGTGAAATACAAGGTCTATGATAACGTGAACTCTGGACGTGTTGTTGAACACGCCCATTGTTTAGTCTGGAGCGAAAGGGTTAGGGTTGAGGGCGGGTGGGCGGATGGGGTGAAGGTTGCAGGGATCTAGGGGGTAAGGGGGGAGAGGCCGTTAGCTGCAGAGGTGTAACTAAGGAGTGGTGAGGTTGAGGGGAGGAGGAGGGGAGGAGGGGGGGAGGGGAGGGATCAGAGATG
>BOPN01006132.1:80880-82468 GCA_017312705.2 Penaeus japonicus
CAAACATAAAAAAACAAAAACACAAAGAACCAAGCCCAGAGAAGGCGAAGGAAGGCGTGGCTTTTTAATCAGTATTACCAAGACGGCCAGAAGGAGGAAGCCAATGTTGCGTTGAAACGTACAAGGAGTATCAAGTCGATCTTCCTTCCTTTGCAATATTATGCATGATGCGACCTCATCATGGAGAACCACGCGTGTTCTACTGAATACTTCCCAGAACATACCAAAAACCCGGCCAAGTTCACGTGTAATTTCGGACGATAAATTTTGACTTTAACTGACCGTAAATATCGAGATGTGATCAATCATTGCAATAAAACATTCATCTCCGGATAAAAACGGGAGTCAAAATCTTTATAAATGATGCCGTTTTGCTCGATCGTATATACGCTTGAAAAATGGCTGGTTTTAATCTTTATTCTTAACAAATTAAAGGTAGCGGGTTACGAACAAGGTCATGCCTCGCTTATGATTTATGGAAATAGCGATTTTAGGAGAGGAGCGAGAGAGAAAGAGAGAGGGTGAGAGAGAGAGGGTGAGAGAGAGAGAGAGAGAGAGAGAGAGAGAGAGAGAGAGAGAGAGAGAGAGAGAGAGAGAGAGAGAGAGAGAGAGAGAGAGAGAGAGAGAGAAAGAGAAAGAGAGAAAGAGAGAGAGAAAGATACAGAGAGAGAGTTCCGAAGCCCGGGGGGAAAGAGAGAATCGGGGACTTTGCGCCAAACGGAGAAAAAAAAACTTGTATGAAAATCAAGATACAGACTTTACTGAAGTTAATGGTTGTACCGACGACCCTGCACATTAGCCACTATAGTTACATGATAACCTCGCTTGACCCACGAAAGATCTCGAATGTGGATGAAGCGTGTGATGGTGTCCTAATTACAGATTAAATAAAGCTAAATAATTACATGACACTACCTTTTGCTATGGATTCTCGGACATAATCAGTGAGAAGAAAGATGCGTTTTATGCAAATTGCATCGTGCAATAAATTGCAGTGTATCGTGTAGTGTATAGCTTCATTTTGTGAACATCATTTGTATTAAAAAGCTATTTAGGGATATATAGCATACTTTGTTTCCATTGCAATTAGATTTATTGAACCATACATAAAAAAGGCTATTCATTAAGCGTTATTGAATATGCACACTTTGCATCTAACATTATCTGTGTGTATCTCTGTGTGCGCTCTCATACACACACACACAAATACACACACAAATATACACACACTCAAACACACACACACACACACACAAACAAACAAACACACACACAAATACACATTGATGTTAACAATGTTAATTAATCTTCAGTCCGGGGATTCAAATCTCTCGATATATGATCAATTAATGCATCCATCTGATCAGTAATGGAAAAATGGCTCTAATAATGAAAAAAAAACAAAAAACACACACACAGGCACTTAAAAAGAAGAAAGTTTTCTGTGAAATTATTACGCCGCATCATTTCATCTCGAGCAGACGATTCTATAAATGAATTTCACGCCATGACGAGTTTTCACTTTAGAATGTTGTTTCAGATTTGAGTCTTTATAGGAATGTGTGTGTGTGTGTGTATATGTATATAT
>BOPN01006133.1:0-7500 GCA_017312705.2 Penaeus japonicus
AAGAGAAAGAGAAAGAGAAAGAGAGAGAGAGAGAGGAGAGAGAGAGTGTGTGTGTGTATATACATACAAGTATGTTTGGGTGCACAGACATATAGGAATATGTATACGTATGTGTTTGTATAAGTGCTTACGTTTATATATACATAAGTGAAGAAAATGACGCCATGCAGCGTGCAACTTCACGCTCCTGCTCCTACCCCCCCCCCCTTCCCCTACCCCCCTCATAGCAAGGAAGTTACGACCGCTCCTTCATCTTATCGCCTCAGAATCCCCCAGCATCCTTGTCTACAGGATCTCTCGCATCTAGGATACTGATCATTACACGGCAGGTGATTAATGGGATTCCCGGGAAAGATTTAATCCAATACAAAAAAAAAAAAAAAAAAAAAAAACAGCTGAGAAGCTTAAGCGTAATGAAAAAGATTCCGTTTCGAACTTTATGAAAAACTTTGTAAAGGTGTTAATTCCCCTTCGCCCCCCCCCCTTTTTCTATTCTTCACGCAGAACAAGATATTGCTATTTAACTGTATAAATAATTTAGGCTCTGTGATTATCCGAAATAATTTACGAAAACTGAAGGAAAGTTGGATAAATGGTTACTTCGGGTTTGAACAATTATTTGAGAATGGTTTTAAGAATTTTGGGTTTGTTTACTGTTGCTTGTGTTTATTATTACTGTCGCTATCTATCGTTTACGCTGTCTTCTCTCTCTCTCTCACTCGCTCTCGCTCTCTCTCTCTCTCTCTCTCTCTCTCTCTCTCTTGCCCTCTCTCTCTTGCCCTCTCTCTCTTGCTCTTGCTCTCTCATCCTCACCCTCACCTTCATCCTCAGTCCCACCCTCGCTCTCACACTCATCCATTAGGGTAATAACTATAAAGAAAATCATGATAATGATGATAATAATAACAAGAACAGTAATTGAAATAACAATAATAACAACGATACAAATAAAAAATATATATATATACACACAACTAACAAACACCGCCACTAAAACAAAACCAAAACAAAACAAAACAAAAAATAATAATAATAAATAAAATCAAATAAATAATAATAAAATAATAAATAGAATAAATAGATAAATAAACAAACACTTTAAGAGACGCAAGCTCGAACCAAGAGCCCGGAAGAAGGGGCCCTGCGGCGAGCACATTAAACGCGCACATCCAATCTGGAGGTTCATTCCCTCTCGCCTCGCACGACCAACAGGCAACGTTTACCCAGCTTACCAAGACGCTGTTGGGACTGTAATGAAATGTGAACTGACCCAGGTGCTTCGCTGTCGGGGGAAGGGGGGAGGTGGGGAAGGAAAGGGGGATAGGGGAGGGGGAGGTGAGGAGGTGGATAGGGGATGGGGGGAGGTGGGGGTGGTAGATAGGGGAGGGGGAGGTGAGGAGGTGGGGAGGGGATAGGGGAGGGGGAGGTGAGGAGGTGGATAGGGGGAGGTGGGGAGGTGGGGAGTGGGGAGGGGGAGGTGGATAGGGGGAGGTGGGGAGGGGATAGGAGGAGGTGGGGAGGCGGATGGGAAAGGGGGAGGTGGGGAGGTTGATAGGGGGAGGTGGGGAGGGGATAGGAGGAGGTGGGGAGGTGGATGGGAAAGGGGGAGGTGGGGAGGGGATAAGGGAGGTGGGGAGGGGAAGGGGGAGGTGGAGAGGGGGAGGGGGAAGTGGGTAGGGGAAGGGGGAGGTGGGGAGGTGGGTGGATAGGGGGAGGTAGGGAGGTGGAGAGGAGGATGGGAAATGGGGAGGTGGATAGGGGGATTGGGGAGGGGGAGGTGAGGAGGGGATAGGGGGAGGTGGATAGGGGAGAGGGGGAAGGGAGTGGGGAAGGGGGAGGTGGGGAGCGGAGGTGGGAGGGGAAGGGGGAGGTGGAGAGGTTAGAGAGAGAGAGAGAGAGAGAGAGAGAGAGAGAGAGAGAGAGAGAGAGAGAGAGAGAGAGAGAGAGAGAGAGAGAGAGAGAGAGAGAGAGGAGAGAGAGAGAGAGTGCGTTCCTTCCTGCGCCCTCTAGGTGGAAGGGGATAGGGAGAGGAGGATGGGAAAGGGGGAGGTGGAGAGGGGAGAGGGGGAGGAGGGGGAGAGGGGATGTGGGAGGTGGGTGGAATGAAGAAAGATGAAGAAGGGCTTGTGACAGGGAGAAGGGGAGGTAGGAAGATTGGGGTTAGGGGTGTGTGGACCCGAAGAAAAGAAGGGGGTAGAGGGAGGGAAGGGGGAGGGAAGAAGAAGGAGGCTGGAATGGAGTAAGAAAAGTAAGGAGGGGGGGGGGGTGCTTCCTAAATTTGCTCTTCCTTCGCGGTGGGAAATTTTGTGTGCGTCCGTTTTTCATTATTTTTTGTGGCGAACTCTCTCTGCCTGTGCTTTCTAATTGTTGTTTTTGTTGTCCTTGCATTAGTGTTTTCCTATTTTGTCCCACATTTTCCATTTTCATTTTTCTAATCCTCCCTTTCTCTTTTTCTTCTTTGATATTTCTGCATTGCCTTTTTTCTTCATTCTTACCATTTTGATTACGATAACACATCACACACAACAAATGCAAATCCATGCTTTTTATGAAGTTCAAAGTGACTCGTTCCTCTAAGATCTTCTGATTATCTCAAAGGATTTCAATTCATTAAAAAAAATATATATATATATATTGAGAAAATTTCCTTGAGATAATTTGCATACAAGCCTCCGTCCGCCTTTTTAGCTAAAAACGAACATTTTGAAATTAACATAATTTGATCAACTTTTCTTTATTCTTTATTCAGTTTTACTCCGGGGTGTAACGTTGAGAGAGAGAGAGAGAGAGAGAGAGAGAGAGAGAGAGAGAGAGAGAGAGAGAGAGAGAGAGAGAGAGAGAGAGAGAGAGAGAGAGAGAGAGAGAGAGAGAGAGAGAGAGACAGAAAGAGAGACACACACACACACAGATATATATATATATATATATATATATATATATATATATATATATATATATATATATATATATATATATATATATATATATATATATATATATATAGAGAGAGAGAGAGAGAGAGAGAGAGAGAGAGAGAGAGAGAGAGAGAGAGAGAGGCAAAGACAGAAATAGAGACAGAGGTAAAATCAGAGAGAGAGAGATAGATAGATAGATAGATAGATAGATAGATAGAGAGAGAGAGAGAGAGAGAGAGAGAGAGAGAGAGAGAGAGAGAGAGAGAGAGAGAGAGAGAGAGAGAGAGAGAGAGACAGGGAAAGAGAGAGAGAGAGAGAGAGAGAGAAAGAGAGACAGACAGACAGAAATAGAGACATAGGCAGAATCAGAGAGAGAGAAGGATAGAGATAGATAGATAGATAGATAGATAGATAGATAGAGAGAGAGAGAGAGAGAGAGAGAGAGAGAGAGAGAGAGAGAGAGAGAGAGAGAGAGAGAGAGAGAGAGAGAGAGAGAGAGAGAGAGAGAGAGAGAGAGAGAGAGAGAGAGAGACAGAGGCAGAATCAGAGAGAGAGAGAGATAGATAAATAGATAGATAGATAGATAGATAGATAGATAGATAGATAGATAGATAGATAGAGAGAGAGAGAGAGAAAGAGAGAGAGAGAGTGCGTTCCTTCCTGTGCTCTCTGCCCCTCCCCTCCTGCCCCTCCCCTCCGTCCGCCCACACCCTCCCTCGCTCGCCGTCCTCCGCGTCCATCATGCATACTAATTGACCTCTCCTCATTATCCTTCTGCGCGTCCGAGGTGTCAGCCGCGACGCCCCTCGACGCCGCTGCCCTGCGTCGGACGCTTTTCCTTCGGCGCCTTCGGGATGCTGCTCGTCGGGGTGGAAGGGTGAGGGAGGGAGGGAGGGAGGGGGAGGGAAGGATGGAATAAGGGAGGGATGGGTAGGTAGGGAGGGAGGGAGGAAGGGAGGAAGGTGAGGAACGGAGGGAAGGTGAGAGGGAGGGAGGGAGGGAGGAAGGGAATGAGGGAGGGATGGGGAGGGAGTAAGGGAGGGAGTAAGGGAGGGATGGGGAGGGAGGGTGAGGGAAGGATAGATGGATGGTGAGAGAAGAAGGGAATGAGGGAGGGATGGGGAGGGAGGAAGGGAGGGAGGAAGGGAGGAAGGGGGGAGGGGGACTGGGAGGAACGGAGGGAAGGTGAGATGGTAGGAAGGAAGGGAGGGAGGGAGGCCAAGGGAACGGCGGGCTATAAATTCTCACGTGAACAAAGTCCTTCACTTAGCGATTCTCTCGTAAATTTTCGCTCGTGTGGGATGGAGGAGGAGGAGGTGGAGGATGGAGAAGGCAGAGGAGGAGGGGGAATGGAGGATTAGTGGAGGAGGAGGAGGAGGCTGAAGGATAAGGAGGTTGCAGAAGTAAGAAGCAGAGGAGGATGTTGTAGGAATGGGATCTAGAGTAGGAGGTGGAGGAGGAGGTGCATGTGAAGGTGAGCATGTGAGTAAAAAGAAAGAAAATAAAAATATATGTACTTACATACATACATACATACATACATACATACATACATATATACATACACACACACACACACACACACAGACACACACACACACACACACACACACACACACACACACACACACACACACACACACACACACACACACACATATATATATATATATATATACATATATATATATATATATATATATATATATATATATATATATATATATATATATATATATATATATATATATATATATATAGAGAGAGAGAGAGAGAGAGAGAAGAGGATAAATACGAATAAAAAGAGACTAAGGATATGACAAATAAAAAAGGAGATCAACCGAAATAGAAAAGGAAGAGGACGAGGAATGAGATGAAAAAAATATATATATTGTGAAAAAAGAGAAGAGAACAAACAATAGAAAGAAAATGAAATAGAGAGAGAGAGACGAGAAGGGGAATGATAAATATAATATAAAAAACAAGGATGTAAATAGAAAAGGATGGATGAAGAATCAGACGAAGACAAGAAATGATGTAAAAAAAAAGAAAAAAAAAGGAATAAACAGGAATAACTGGGAAAAAATAAACTAAGGAATAAATGATAAAAGAATAAGAAAGAAAATCAGAAAAGAAGATGAAGAATCAAAACAACGAAACAGCAAATAGAAAATAACCACTGAAAACAAAACATTCCCCAGTAAATCTAAAAAGTAATTAGTCAGACTAAGCATTCATTAAAATCGTAATTATCATATTTTTTCATAATCCCACACGCACTCCCAGGAAACGCTTGAGTGATTTAAAAACAGTTGCTCGAGCGTTAGCCCTCCTCTTGGAGTAGAGGAATAAGAATGAACCGCAATTTTTTTTGTTTCGTTTTTTTTAATAGAAATTACTTTATAAAGGTGGAGGTCTGAATAACAAGTATATTGCAAAGTGACAAATAACAGATAAAAAAATAATAACAATACGGAAATAACCAAGAAACTATAAGGTAGACGACCAGATGAATAATAGATACATAATAGATCCCTTTTCCTTCTTCTCTTCCCAATTTTCCTCTTCCTCACATTTATCTCCATCTCCACATGTACCACCTCCAAGATGGAGAGAGAAAGAGATAGATAGATAGATAGATAGATAGATAGAGAGAGAGAGAGAGAGAGAGAGAGAGAGAGAGAGAGAGAGAGAGAGAGAGAGAGAGAGAGAGAGAGAGAGAGCGAGAGCGAGAGCGAGAGCGAGAGCGAGAGCGAGAGCGAGAGAGAGAGAGCGAGAGGAAGAGAGAGAGAGAGAGAGAGAGAGAGAGAGAGAGAGAGAGAGAGAGAGAGAGAGAGAGAGAGAGAGAGAGAGAGAGAGAGAGAGAGAGAGAGAGAGAGAGAGAGAGAGAGAGAGAGAGAGAGAGAGAGAGAGAGAGAGGAAGAAGAAGAAGAAGAAAGGAATGCTAGTATATTGCATTCAGATGTGCGTCTGTGGACAGACTGAAATACATATAATTAGATAGGTATTTGCAATTAAGGTCCGTGAAGAGATCAGACAAATTAATATGGAAGATTAAGAGGATATGAGTGGAGATGTAAATGGATAAACACACACACACACACCCACACGCACACACACACACATAGACACACACGCACACACACACACACACACACACACACAGACACGCACACACACACACACACACAACACACACACGCACACACACAAACACACACACATAGACACACACATAGACACACACATAAACACACACACGCACACACAAATACATCTATATAGACGACCAAATACTTAGAAGTATAAGCTTACCATATGGACAGCAAACTAGATGAAATATTAGAAAGGAACGTATCTAACTGAAAATCAAAACAAAAATAGATAGCAAACCGGTAGATAGACAAGGAATTAGGAAGGCTGGCGATAGACTAATTCTTAGAACCAACATAAAAAAAAAAACATTGAACCCGTGAGAAAAAAAAAATCAGAGCTTAAACATTTTTTACGGACCCCAACGGATAAAAAAGAGAGGAAAAATATCAGTAATCAGAGTCAGTCATTCATAAAAAAAAAAAAAAAAATGATAATGATAATCCTCATCCCGGGCACGCCTCGACCCAACACGGAAATAGTGACGTATTGAAATTAATTCGATTCTTCGGCCAACACAGAACGTCCGTAATGAAGGCATTTCATTGGCACGGAGATGGAGGGCGAGATGGAGGGCGAGATGGAGGGCGAGATGGAGGGCGAGATGGAGGGCGAGATGGAGGGCGAGATGGAGGGCGAGATGGAGGGCGAGATGGAGGGCGAGATGGAGGGCGAGATGGAGGGCGAGATGGAGGGCGAGATGGAGGGCGAGATGGAGGGCGAGATGGAGGGTGAGATGGAGGGCGAGATGGAGGGCGAGATGGAGGGAGAGATGGAGGGCGAGATGGAGGGCGAGATGGAGGGCGAGGTGGAGGGCGAGATGGAGGGCGAGGTGGAGGGCGAGATGGAGGGTGAGATGGAGGGCGAGGTGGAGGGCGAGATGGAGGGCGAGGTGGAGGGCGAGATGGAGGGCGAGATGGAGGGCGAGATGGAGGGCGAGATGGAGGGCGAGATGGAGGGTGAGATGGAGGGCGAGGTGGAGGGCGAGATGGAGGGCGAGGTGGAGGGCGAGATGGAGGGTGAGATGGAGGGCGAGGTGGAGGGCGAGATGGAGGGCGAGGTGGAGGGCGAGATGGAGGGCGAGGTGGAGGGCGAGATGGAGGGTGAGATGGAGGGCGAGGTGGAGGGCGAGATGGAGGGTGAGATGGAGGGCGAGATAGCCCTTGTCTCACTTCCGTCTGTTATCGTGGAGGCGATATTTTACTTGTTTTATCCGAGCGGCCATGCATCAGCCTCCGGCGCCTGAATCTAATGCCATAATTCAGGGAAGAGAATTAATGGCACTTCTCTCGCAGCCTCGTCGGGAAATGACGAAACAGGAATTCACCTGCGGGTTTATCATTAAATCCCATCGTTCATTTATGCCTTTATTTGTATGTATTCATGTGCGTGTGTGTGTATACATATAGATGCATACATACATACACACATA
>BOPN01006133.1:17500-20000 GCA_017312705.2 Penaeus japonicus
AGAGAGAGAGAGAGAGAGAGAGTGAGTGAGTGAGTGAGTGAATAAGTTAGTGAGTGCGGGGGGAGGGAGGGAGGGAGAGAGGGAGAGAGGGAGAGAGAGAGAGAGAGAGAGAGAGAAAGGTAGAGAGAGAGAGAGGGAGAAGGGGGGAGAGCATATCTCACTCCGCCAGCCAGAGGGAGGGGAGGAGAGGGTAAATCGGAGAGGGGGAGCTCGGGAAATGATTGTTTAATGTCCTTCGCTTGATGGGGCAGGTAGAGAGAGGGGCAGGATTGTTCCCTAACAGGTGTAGAGGGAGAGGTGTGCTGTGAGAGAAAGAGAGAGGGAGTGAGAGATAGGCAGATAAATGGATAGACAAAAAACGCGGTTTTTGATATATTTCTCTCTCTCTCTCTCTCTCTCTCTCTCTCTCTCTCTCTCTCTCTCTCTCTCTCTCTCTCTCTCTCTCTATCTATCTATCTATCTATCTATCTCTCTCTCTCTCTCTCTCTCTCTGTCTCTCTCTCTCTCTCTCTCTTTCTCTCTCTCTCTCATGATTACAGTAGTACAAGAAAGAAAGAAAGGTCAAATTTAAGAGAGAAAAAAAAGAAAAGAGTTCGTAAACAAGAATCGATCGTCTAATGGTTCACCAAGTGTGTTTTTCACCAATGCTTATGTCACGACCGAAGTTCTCACCCGATGAGTCACGCCCGCCGAATGACGTCACTGCCATCACCTCGCCTGGAGTCTTCATTGCCGAGAGTCATTAGTTCGTCCAGCGCCTTAGTCGGTGTCTTATTTTACCCGATTGCTTTTTCTCGCTTCGTCACCTTCTTTAGTGTCCTACGCTTTATCGCGGTATTCTTTTCTTTTATTTTTTTTTATTGTTTCGCTTCCTCCTTTCTCCTTGTTTTTCCTCCGTCTCCTCTTTGGTTTTAATATTTTCTTCCGTGTCCTCCATTTCTTAAAGTTTCCTCCTTCTCTTCCTCCTTTTCCTCCTCCTCCACTTCCTTCTCCTCATGTTCATCTTCCTCCTCTCTATTTTCTTCCTCTTCCTCCACTTCCTTCTCCTCATGTTTATCTTTCTCCTCTCTATTTTCTTCTTCCTCCTCCTCTTCCTTTTCCTCCTTCTCCTCCTCCTCCTCCTTTTCCTCTTCCCCCCCTCCTCCTTCTCTTCCTCCTCTTGCACCACCACCTCCTCATCCTTTCCCGCCCCCCCCCCTCCTCCTCGACCCATCACACACCTGGCCCGAGTCTGACTCCATCTCTCGCTCATTATCGCGGATTTCCTTCTTCCTCTTCGCCACCTGGACCCTCTCTCCATCGTGATAATTAGTTTCATTATCGCCCTCTCTCTCTCTCTCTCGCTCTCTGTCTGTCTCCCTGTCTCCCTTGCTTCTTCCTTTTCTTTACCCTTTTCCCTCTCATTTTCCTTCCATTTCTCTTTGATTCAACTCCTTCTCTCTCTACTTCTCTCTACTTCCCTCTCTTTTCTTTTTTTTCTTTTTTTTTCTCTCCTGCATTTAATCTCTCGCTCCCTCCTTCATTACATCTCCCACCCTCTTCTCTCTTTTTGTGTCACTGCCTCCTTTCTCCTTCGCTTCCTCTTTATTTCTCCTTCGCTCGCTTTGTCTCCCTCCCTTTTTCCCTCTTTCCCTCTGTTCTCCTCTTTTCTCTCTCCTCGTCTCTCCGTCCGTCTCTATTTGCCTCTCTTTTTACCTCTTGCCTTGACTCTCTGTCTTTCCTTCTATCCTACTCTCTCTATCTATATCTCTTCGTCTGCCTCTTCTTACCTCTCTTTATCCCGCTCCTTCCGTCTTTCCAACTCTATTTCTTTTTTCCTTTTTTTCCTTCTCTCCGTCTCTCTATCTCTTTCCGCCTCGGTCTCTTGGTGTGAAATCTCAGACAGACAGTGCCATCGTTGCCAATGCAGGCAGAGGGAGGAATGAGTGTGCTGTAAATGTAAGAATACACACAAAAAGAAGAAGAAGAAGAATGGGCTGAAGTGCTGTCATTTCTCTGAGGAATATTTACGTCAGAATTACCAATGCAAGAGGTATGGGGGGGGGGGTGAGGGAAGCTGCATCACTGTTGCTAGTACATGGAATAATCACAAGCCTAGTCTGTGCAGGCGAGAGAAAGAGAAAAAGGAAAAAAAAAAAAAAGAAAAAAAAAGCGTGTCCAGTCCAGGGTAAAAGTATAATGATTATGACGGGGGGCGATGGAGGGGGTGGGGGAGAATTGTAGGTCAGGTACTAAAAAAAAAAAAAAAAAAAAAATATATGCATCACCGTACCAATTTCCGGAAAGAAAAACTAGCTAATCAAGAGGGAAACTATATCAGCATTACCAATACAGGGGGAAAAAACTAGTAACATCATCACCATGCATCCTTCCCCTGTACCCCTACCCCCTTTCCCCCTTCCCTTTCTCACCTTACATCACACCCTACCCCCTACAGCCTATCCCCTCTTACCCTACACCCCTTTTCTCCCTACCCCCTTCACCCTACTCCCTTCTCCCC
>BOPN01006133.1:25000-27500 GCA_017312705.2 Penaeus japonicus
GCACTTTATTAAGAAAGCGCAGGTGCAAATCCTCTGCCCTGGAACCCATTCTGGCAACAATGGGAAGACAGGGTTCAATTCTCCTCTCTGCCCGCCGAGCCTTTTCTTGTTCTGCTTCTTTTTTTTCTTATATTTTTGAGCGCTACATTTAGCGAAGAATTATAGCTTCGAGAAACAAGTGAGCATCGCCGATCGCTGTTTTCTTTCTTACCTTATAATTGGTGATGCGTTTTGTTTGGGTTTTCTTTCGGTTTTTGTTTTTGTTGTTTTATTCGTTTTTCTTTACATATTCCTTTTTTTCTATTTATCTTTTAACTTCCTTTTCTTAGTTTTCATTTTCTTCCTATACTTCTTTTCATCTTTCTCTTTCTCTTCCTCTTCTTCATATCCAGTTTTTTCTTCTTCCTCCAATTTTTTCTTCCTCCCCTTCATCATCTTCCCTCAATTTTACCTCTCCTCTTCTATATCCTTATTTATCTTCCACCTTTACCCTTTTTTTTTATCTTCGTCTTCTTATCCTCCTTCCTCTTCCTCCTCCTCCCCTACCACCACCTCTTCTTCATCCCCTTTTTCTTTCCCTCCATCCTCTTCTCGTCATCTTAATTACTGTAATATGTTAATTGCTTCACGAAGAGAATCTCAAGTTGCGTCTGTGTGAGAGAGAGCAAGAGAGAGAGAGGGGAGAGGGGTGAGAAAGTGAGAGAATGAAGGAAAACAAGAAATAAAAAGAGAGAGGAGAGAGGAGTGAGAAAGAAAGAGAGATGGTAGGAAGAGATAGAATTGAATGATATATACATTCATACATACATATATGCATATATATATATATATATATATATATATATATATATATATATATATATATAGAGAGAGAGAGAGAGAGAGAGAGAGAGAGAGAGAGAGAGAGAGAGAAAGAGAGAGAAACAGAAATAGAAAGAGGTGAAAGAGAGATTATGGAAGGCAAATAACGCAAATGCACACAAACAAAATAAACAAACAAAATGAGAGAGAAGAGAGACAGAGAGAGAGAGAGCAAAAGGAGGAGCAGGTTAATCTAAATTTCCCGACTCTGTCCCTTTTGCCGAAACTCCTCTTAAATGGAATTTCTGACAAGATCTCTCGCCCTGACACGTTTTACTTTCCTGAAGGAGTGTGGGTGACAGGGAGGGAGGAAGGAAGAAGAGGTGGAGGAGGAAGAGAAAGAGGAGGAAGAAGATATGAGAGAGAGGAGGAAGAGGATGAATGACGAGGAGGAAGAAGAATGAAGTGGAAGAAGAGAAATGAGAAGCAGATGGTGAGGATGACCAAGAAAAAGAGGGTTGAGGTAATGGTAATAATATGATAATATGAAAACGGAAACAAACGACGAGCAAGAGAGACGGATGAGGGGAAGAAATTGGGAGAAGGGAGAGGGAGGGTGGAGAAGAAAAGGGAGGCAGAATAACAGAAAGGGAGATGGATGAGGGGAATAAGTGGTGGGAAGGGAGAGGGAGGGATAAGAAAGAAATGGAAGGCAGAGGGAGGGAGGGGAATAAATGGTGAGAAGGGAGAGGGAGGGAGAGAAGGGAGAGGTATAGAGAGGACGAAAGAAAGGGAAGGAGGGGAAGAAAGGGATGGAAGGGAGGAAGCGAGAGGGGAAGGAATGGTGAGAAGGGAGGAGAGAGGAGAAAAAAGGAAGATAATGGAGAAAGAGGAGATTAGCAAGAGGATAGAGGAGAGAAACAAAACAAGAAAGATGGAAGAGAGGGACAAGAAAATGGAAAATAGGCAGATAAAAAAAAGAGAGCCAGGGGGGAGAGGGAGAAAAAAAGAAGGGAAGACCAAGCAATAGGAGAGAGAAAGAGGACATCGAGGAGGTGGAGGGGGAGAGGAGGGAGGAGGGGGGGGCAGCCAGAGAGCCAGCACTCCCCTCAGATTGCGTCGGTGTGCATCTCATTACCCCGAAGTTTCCCCCTTGCGTGCGGACGGCCTTGATTAGAAAGTTGTTTCCGCCGCGTAAAATTGTTTTGCGTTTCTTGTTTGTGTGTCTTCTGGCTTCGGTTCCTCGTTCGATTCGGATTCGAGACTTTCGCTTTGCTTTTTTCTTTCTCTCTTCCTGATCGTAATGGTAATGCTGATTATATTGATGATGGCAATGATGATTTTAGTTATGATGATAATGATGATAGTGATTATGATAATGGTATTAATGATGATAGTGGTAATATGTTAACAATGGCAATAATAATAATGATAATAATATTAGTGACAGTAATGATGATAATGATAATGATGATAATACTATTGTTAAAAGTGATAGCAATGATAAAGATAATGATAATGATAATAATAATCATGATAGCAACAATAATATAATCATGGTAAAAACAACAATGACCATTACTATGAAAGGCATGGTATTGATAACGAAGCCGTTGATAACAATGATGATAATGCTAATGAGTGATAGTAATGTTATTTCAGTCCTCCCAGGAAAAGATATGGATATGAATAGGAAATT
>BOPN01006133.1:35000-37500 GCA_017312705.2 Penaeus japonicus
CTCAACTGTGAGAGGAAGAACATCGTCAAACGGTCGATCTGTCTATGTCATCCAGCGAGGGGAAAGGGCGAGGGGAGAGGGAGGGTGGGAGGAGGGGAAGGGGGGAGGGAGGAAGGGAGAGGGAGGGTGGGAGGAGGTGAAGGTGGAGGGAGGAAGGGAGAAGGAGGGTGGGAAGAGGTGAAGGGGGGAGGGAGGAAGGGAGAGGGAGGCTGGGAAGAGGTGAAGGGGGGAGGGAAGAGGTGAAGGGGGGAGGGAAGATGGGAGAGGGAGGGTATGAAGGGGAGAGGGGAGGGAGGAAGGGAGAGGGAGGGTGGGAAGAGGAGAAGGGGGAGGGAGGAAGGGAGAGGGAGGGTGGGAAGAGGAGAATGGGGAAGGAGGAAGAGAGGAGGAGGGTGGGAACAGGAGAAGGGGGGAGGGAGAAAGGGAGAAAGAGGGTGGGAAGAGGTGAAGGGGGGAGGGAGAGGGAGGGTATGAAGGGGAGAGGGGAAGGAGGAAAGGAAGTGGGAAGGAGTGGAGGGGAAGGGGAGAGGTGAGAGGGAGGAGAGAGGAAGGGAGGGAATAGGGGAAGGGATGGGTTGGGTAAGTGGAGGAGAGGGAGGGAAGAATAGTGGATTAAAATTAGGGTGGACTGATAGCCTGAGGGTGATCGATAGTTAGATAGATAGATAGATATTGTAGGTAGGTCATTAAATGGACAGACAGATGAGTGGATACATAGAAGGACATATGTATACATACATACATATATACGGCTTTTTTCGCTGAAATACGGAACGGATCCCCTCCATTAATTGCCCATTATTTCCCGACCACCCTTTCATATTTTGAAAAGGGGAATGAGATATGTATAGTCTCTGGGTCTGTCCCTTTGTGTCCCTTAATGCACCCGCAGCCAAGTCAAGTCTCGCATTATCTAACTTGACCTACCCTGACCCCACTCTAACTCCCCTTGCCCTAACATGGCCACGTCTTAGAGTCTACCTCATTGGCTTGCTCTGTTCTTCTCTTATTCTCTTATTATCAAGTCTGATTTTGATTTCTTGAAGAAAAGAAAAGGGGGGGGGGGGATTATGATATTTGAAGTGTTATTAGGAGAAAAAAAATTAAGAGATATGTCAATCAATCAGTCAATTAATCAATCAATATGTATGTATGTATAAATATGTAGACATGAATATATGAATTCACACACACACACACACAGACACATACACAAGACTGACGCCAAATAGGAAGTGATACATATAGATTAATAAAAGATACAGACAGAGAGGGATGGAAAGGATATTGTTTGGAAAATGAGAATCCAGAGTCTCATAGAATTATACGAAGTCGGACTTAATCATACAGGTTTATATCACCTTTTTAAAAGTTGAAGTGTCATAATGAGTTATATTTAAAAAAAAAATGTCCTGAAATAATGCAATACAAACAAACACTGTCACAAATACACACAGATATACTCACACACACACGCACACACACACACACTCACCCACCCACACGCACACACACAACCCTCCTAGACCCCCCCCCCCCCCCCCCCCCCCCCCCCCCCCCCCCCCCCCCCCCCCCCCCCCCCCCCCCCCCCCCCCCCCCCCCCCGCCCCCCCCACACACCCACATCCTCCCCTCTCCCCCCACCCCCACAACCCCCACCCCGCACACACACACACACAGCCCTCCTAGACCCACACGCCCGCCCCACAGCCCCTCGCCCGTATTGAAAGGAAAGTAATCTTGTAGGTATAGCAAAAGCCGGACAGTGTTAAACAAAGATCATATTGTACTACGTGGATAAGGGATTCATGTTCATATGAGATTCGAGAAGGGCAGAGTTCAGGGCTTATGCAAGGAGAGGGAATAAGAAGGAGACTAAAGGAAGGAGAAGAAGAAGGAGGAAGAAGAGAAGGAGAAGGAGAAGGAGAAGAAGAAGGAAAAGAAGAAGAAGAAGAAGGAGAAGAATAAGAATAAGAATAAGAAGAATAAGAAGAAGGAAAAGAAGAAGAAGAAGAATGAGGAGGAGGAGGAGAAGAAGAAGGAAAAGAAGAAGGAAAAGAAGAAGAAGAAGGAGAAGGAGGAGGAGAAGAAGAAGAAGAAGAAGAAGAAGAAGGAGAAGGAGAAGGAGAAGCAGAAGAAAAGAAGAAGAAGAAGAAGGAGAAGCAGAAGGAGAAGAAGAAGGAAAAGAAGAAGGAAAAGAAGAAGAAGAAGAAGAAGGAGGAGGAGGAGGAGAAGAAGGAAAAGAAGAAGGAAAAGAAGAAGAAGAAGAAGGAGGAGGAAGAGAAGAAGAAGATCGGGAAGGGAGAAGAATAGAGAAGGAAGGTAAGTAAGAAGGAGAAGAATAAAAAGGAAGAATGATAAATAAGAAAGAGAACGGCGAGGAAGGAAGAGAAATGAGAAGGAGAGGGAGAAAAGAGAAAAAGGAAGAGAAATGAGGAGGAGAAGAAGGACGATGAAGGAAAAATAATGAGAAAACGAAGAAGAACGAAGAGGAAGAAAGA
>BOPN01006133.1:80138-82431 GCA_017312705.2 Penaeus japonicus
ATATATAGCTTGGCACTTTTAGCAGTTTAAAGTAGAGATATTTATAAGCAAAATAACCCTTCACGCAAACATATTCTTGGACAAATAAACATATACATATAAACGAAGCAGACGAGGCGATACACCCACTCGCATACAGAATTTGTACTTACGCCTCCACACACCCGGCGCCCACGCCCACATACGCCCATCAGACAAGGACGGAGTGGCCCATTCCACAAATCCCGAAGTGCTTGGTCCAGCCATTAAGCAGGAAATCCTACATTATTCAGAAGGGGAGGAAAAAAAATAAAAAAAAATAAAAAAGAGAAAAAAAAAAAGTTCTTATTTGCATACACGCCACCTGAATTTTGAACTCTTTTCCATGCTTGACTTTGTGGCGTGGCAAGGTTCTTTTTTTTGGGGGGGAGGGGGGGAAAAGGGAGAGGGTTAAGAGAGAGGGGGAGGGGGGGGGGAGTGGGCTAGTAGGGATGATGGGTTCTCCATTATACCAAACACCGCGGGCCAAAATCGGGCGCGGAAACAATTGAGCATCGTGACTCTATCTCCCTCATCAGATCGTCTATAAACAAACAACACAACAATATCAAGGAAGACATCGGCACGTCCTTTGTTTCGGCATGAATGGGCTAATAAGTACCGAATCGTGAAGTCCTATATGTTACGAAGGCTCTGTTCAGACGACGTGGCAGCCTCTCGGCCGCGGGGAGAAGTCATCCTCCGAGAATTTCGAAGCTGGAGAGAGAGAGAGAGAGAGAGAGAGAGAGAGAATAATAAAAAAAATGTATAAACACCGAACGGAAGGTGTGGGTCGAGGCGCCCCGTGTGTGCAGAGATGCCTCGCGTGGAAAGGATCGGATTCTCTTGTGTGTTTACGAGCCGCGGATTACAGCGTCTTGAGACCGGTGCGGATCCTCTTTTCTTCCATTTACTATCGGTTTCTATCAATCATAAGCTGGTCAGGGAATCGTCGTCTGAGTAAATAAGAGGCTTTGTTGTAAATTATGTCAGCGTACGGGGCACTGTCCTACCACTTGTAAGATTTCTATCAATTTAGAGTCTTGTTTGTCTTCTGGTGTAATTATCCGGTGGCAGAACACAAACTTGCAGGCCTAGCCGCGGTCTCAGGCGGAAATCGCCCTTCTGAAGACGGGGAAATAGGGGTGATTTTACTTCGGAGTGCATCTGTGGGTTACCTACTTTCCACTCGTCTAGAATCTCGGTGATGTTATCAGTCGGCAGGTACAAGACTCGTGTACGAAGAGATCATAATGTCTAATAATTTTATAAAAACTAGCTCATAAATGTCTATAGAAACTTTTTCTTGTAAACTATCTAACATATGTGCCGTCTGCTTCATGTAATTGAGTGCGGACTATTTATTCATACCGATATTTCAAAGGAAATCGGCGATAAAGTTTCCCAAATCATCGGACATCTGGCAGCCCGGGCCCCGAGGCGAGAAAAGGACAATAGACTTCGCCATTTTGAACTCCTTATCAATAATATCTTTCAAGATTTGCTAATGCAGCTCGCGTGCACGTTGCGCATTCTTCAACATAAACCCTGCCGAGAGTTTCCCATTCCCGGAGAACCCGTAAACGTATTTCCATAACGATAGAGGAAGACGAAAACGAAAGAGAAGAAGAAAAGAGAGAGAGAGAGAGAGAGAGTTATCGAAATTCCTCACTCTGTTCTCCCTGGGTTTCGGCGTTAAAACTCATCCATCATCCGAACAAGTGTTGATAGTTGCCTAATTTATCACTGTATTTAAATTGAAAATTATACAACCGATTCTAAGATATTAAGTTACATACCTGTAAATCAGGTTCGGTACTAGATATGAATGTAGATGCGAATTGAGGGTTACAATTGATATTTTGGAATCGATCAAGTGGGGAGTTTTCATTACGCTGCCGTATATGGGCGCGCTAATCTCGGTGTGCATCGGATGTCACAGCGAATCGGCGCCGATCACCGAGCCGGAAAAACACGGCCCTTTTGTATCGAAAACATGGGCGGGAAGTAAAACTCAAAGGAGGGCGTGAATAGCTCCTTCTTCTATTTTCCCAAATATCCTTTTCAAATATCCTTTTTTCCTCTTTCTTTTTTCTTTTAAGAAATGTTTCTGCATTAGGTTCATTCCAGGACCTGCTTATTTTCTCCGTCTTCATGTCAGGGTTTGCTTCTCTAAGTTGGTCTTACACGAATCTTCATTCGGGTGCAAAGGGCTTGCCGCTGCCTTTCTTTCAACTTCTGTAATATGCATACATACATACATGCATATATATAT
>BOPN01006134.1:2500-5000 GCA_017312705.2 Penaeus japonicus
CGTTTTTCCTCAGAGGGACACCGATAGCAACAGCCGAGACCACTCAGGCCTATGTAACCGGCCAGATGGTCTTGCCAATCTGCTGCGTTTTTGAGGTCATTCTCATATTCTCTCTGTCTATTTCACTCGCCTTTTATCTCTCTCTCTTGCTTTGCCCTTTGCCTCTTAACTTTCTTAAGTCTCTCCCTCTTTCTTTTTCTTTCTCTCACTCTCTTGCTTTCTCTAACTCTCTCTTTCCCTCACTCTTTCTCTCTCTTTGTCTCTCTTGCTTTCCATCTCTCTCTTTCTCTGTCTGTCTGTCTGTGATGGGTGTCTTAGTATGGTGTAACTAATAAACAAAATAAGAAAGTGATGCTAGACAGGTAAGGTCTACACATCAGGATTTATTCCATAATGCATTACTCATGTTATGTCAGCAATAAAACATTATTACGATCTATATGAACAGGAGGAGGAATCAGGAGTCAGTGACAGCACAGTTGATCCCGGTCTGTCTGTATGTTCCAGACATCTAATTATATGGAGATTTTCCTATTAGGAGTTCCCATCACTGGTTGTGTGGGAAGGTAGTCTGGAATGGGAGGGCGTGACAATCATAGGTATTCAGCTCTTTTGAAGGTCCACATAATTAAGAGACAACTGTTCAACCTGATGACCTGACCTTGCTGAAGAGAGGCATCAAGATTGCCTCACTACCTAGAATGTGCATTCATGTAATATTTGCATACTGATGTATTTGAATTCATATATAAAAACACTGTCATCCTCATATCGCTTCATAGCTTGGGTTTTAATCCCACCGCTGCCACCAGTATGTGAGGTATATCATAGGTAGGGCTTCAGCAAAAGTTGGGTGCACTTTCTCTATTTTTTGAAGATGGTAGCAGCCATCACAGGAAAGTCCAGAAATAACCTAGGGCATACATATATACATGCCGGCTTGGCTTGGGTCGTCATGACATCCAGGTATCTTCCCGAAGCTGAAGCATGATTGGATGACACATCCGTAGGTGCTGGAAAAACAGTGGGGTCTGCTGAGGTTAAGGCGTCCCTTGGCGTATATGGATGAAAGGAATGAGCTTTGTAGCATGTTTGTTTGTTTGGTAGTTTATATATTCATGGCTTGAGGTCGACTGAGTGTGATTTTATCTCTAACTGTTGCTCTAATAGAACGTGATTAAATCGTTGCAAACCTCATTAATCTCAGACAATTCTCTCTCTCTCTCTCTTTGTTTGTCGTGCTCCTTCTCTTTCTATCACTATCTTAAGCTATCTCTCTCTCCCACTCTCTCCCCTTCTCCCTCTCCTTCCCTCCTTCTTTCTCTCCCTCCATCTCCTTCTCCCTCCCTCCCTTCCTCTGTTTCTTTTCCCCTTCCCCCTCGATCTCACTCGGCTGATTTTCACACACGAAAGTAAGACTACCATAATCAGCCGCAACAGATGTTTGGGATTTCTACTTCAAATTTTTCTAACATTTAGTTAACTGATTAAGAGTATATGCATATATATATATATATATATATATATATATATATATATATATATATATATATATATATATATATATATATATATATATACATATATATATATGTGTATATATATATATATGTATATATATATATATATATATATATATATATATATATATATATATATATATATGTGTGTGTGTGTGTGTGTGTGTGTGTATGTATATATATATATATATATATATATATATGTGTGTGTGTGTGTGTGTGTGTGTGTATGTATATATATATATATATATATATATATATATATATATATATATATATATATATACATATATATATGTATGTATATATATATACATATGTATATATATATACATATATATGTATATATATACATAAATATGTATATATATACATATATATGTATATATATATATATATATATATATATATATATATATATATATATATATATATATATATATTTATATATATATATATATATATATATGTACATATATATATATATATATATATATATATATATATATATATATATATATATATATATGTTTATATATACATATATATGTATATATATATATATATATATATATATATATATATATATATATATATATATATATGTATATATATAGAGAGAGAGAGATAGATAGATAGATAGATATTGATATTGTTGCTTTGCTTCTTTGGCCTATAGATCTCCCTTAAATTAAAATTTACATCATTCCATTATCTGTTGATTTGTTGTCATCATCATCATTGTTATTAGATCAGTATTAGTAATAATAATAATAATAATGATGATTGTGATAATGATAATATCAATAATGATGATCATAACGAGAGTAATAATTGTAGTAATACTAGTGATAATGACAATGACATCCACATTTACTATGATAATGACAATGACAACAAAGATGAAAGTAATGACAATAATGAGGGTGGTGATAAGGGAGAGGAGGAGGATGATAATAGAAATGCTAGCAACAATAAGG
>BOPN01006134.1:25000-30000 GCA_017312705.2 Penaeus japonicus
GAGGGGGGAGGGACGTAGGGGCAATAGGGTTGAAGGAAGAGATCAGATGCAGGTAGGGAGGGGATGGGGGGGAGGAGATGGGCTTAGGCTTATCAAAATCTCTTTTTTGATATTTTTGTGATATCTTATTATCATATTTGCATTTGTTGATTTATCTAATCTCATCGTCTGTTTTCTATTTAAGTAACACTTTTTTATCTTTTTTCGTCATAACTTTTATTAACTTTGCTTGTGTCAAGCGTTTTTATCATTAAAACAAATCATTTTATCATTAAAAAACAATCGATTCCTATATCCTTGTAATTATCACTTTCTATCTCCACTTACTTTTCATGACACTTTGACAGAAGTGGAAATAAATCCTTTTGCCGAAGCCTTTTTTGACCAAAACTAAATATTTAACTCTCAAAATACAACATCACGTGATTAATGGACAGTTTCCTCAGATCGTTAACATGTTCTCCTTCAAGATTTTTCTTCAGACTTCTGGTGTCCTCCAAGGCATTGTTCTAGGCCCCTTTTTTTCTTTTCTTTATACACACCTAATTCTTCCACATTACTCTTATCTTTTAGACATACGAACTATAACAAGTAAAAATTTATCCGAAACGAGTGCAAAGTTATGTTATCATCCGAGCAGGCACATGTCATCATATACACTCCATTGTAATACAAATGGGAGGATACACAGACACAGATATCTAGGTGTAGACTTAACATTTAACAAGAAATTCAACACAGGAGAAACGTACATGTGAGGTTTTCAACCTTCCCCCCCCCCCCCTACCATTGCTGGACCATCTCCTACCCCCCCCCCCCCCCTTCCTTTCCCTCGTCCTCCTCTTCCCGTCGTATCCCCTCTTATTCGCCCTCTCTCTCTTTCTTTCGCTCTTACACTCCCGTCTACGTTCACGCTAATTTCCCACTCTTCTCTTCTTTCCTCCTTCTAGTTCTACCTTCTACCCTGCTCCCTAGTCTATCCTGCCTCCCTCTTATCCCTATCCTGCCCAGCATCCCGCAGTAATCCATGGGGGAGTCGAGCACAGTGGGCCACTTCCCCGCGCCAGCCTCCTTATTTTTACGATTTGCTGTACTTTTGTTTTACTCTAGCCATCTTTTATTTTTATTTTATATATTTTACCTTTTTATATTATTGTTGTAAATAAAGTTCTATTGTAAATCTTTGGTTATCCACGTTATCTGTAAATGATTCACATGGTGTGCGGATAACAAAACATCCGCATCTGCTGCGATTTCTTTTATCCCTTTTCCCTTTTTGTTTTATTCTGTTACAAATTATTTAACATTTGTTTTTAATGATTTATTATTATTTATTCAACATTTTTGATATTGATTTTACTACAAGATTATCATGTTACTTTTACGATTTTACTCATTGAATTGCAGTAGCATATTTTTTACGTATTTTTATTGTTAATAGGTTTTTAAACACGGTTGCACCTGTCTTTTTAATTGTATTAATGGCAACCCCATTTTATGATTATGGAATTTTATTTAAACGTTTATTATTTACTATTTACGTATTTTTTACCGCTACGACTCCGTCCGCCTGGGGTCATGTAACCCTCATGTTTTGACACAATAAAGTGAAGTGGATATTCTGACTGTGTTTGCCTGCCCTATGGATTTACGTTTTGGATTTACACCAGGAGATCTTAAAACAAGGTTGTACTGCCCCTTTTACTTGCCTAGGTGTATTCATGCTGGACATGTTATTTTAGATGTTTACATTTTATGTTGAACTTTTGTGCCGCTTTCACTTTTACCTTTTCATTTTTTACTTTGACATTTACCCTTTTACCTCGTCTTTTACGTCTTTGTCTTACTTCCGTTTTTACTCCTACTATTATTCATTTCTTAATCGTGTTTTAGCCTAGCTATTAGTTTTACTTTCACTTTTGCAGGCCCTTTTTGCACTTTTACAATAAGTTTAAGCCCTTTCGGCCCAGTTTTAGTGATTTTCAGCCCTTCTGGCACCTTCTTCGTCATTTTATGTTTTCAGTTTGATTTTACTTTGTTGCCTTCTGCACTCATGTTAGTGCAGGTTTTACGTATATTTTATGAGTTATTTCTGTGTCATCTCCATACTAGTCACGCTCCTGGTAGACCTACACTTCCGGGGATTAGTTTGTTTGTGAGGTCGTGGGAGTTCTAAGCCTTCTGCCTGCCCCCCCCACCCACCCCTTTTTGTCCCCCCTACCCCTTTTTGAGGAACGAACGAGGCCCACATCTTTCCTTGGCCCCAAACCCGAAGTCTCCCGCTTCACGGGTGACCTCTTTGGGTTCCTCAGTCACGTAACCTTACACACACAAATGAAACTGTGAAGTTAAATGCCTATTGCACAACTTACTCGCTCTCCCAACAAGCGAGCTGCAAGGAAAACTCTTTCTGAGATCCAAAAACACGTTTCAACAAATAAACATCAGGATTGCAAAGTACATTGCCAAAAATTACAAACAGATTCCACACTGTGTATGGTATGATAAACAAACGAAATACACTACATAACACATTAACACAGACTCTCAAGCATTCTTTCTCATCACGCACTACTTGTGACAGGAACATCTGCCAACAACACTTAATCAAATTTGCATAAGAGATTCATTAACCCCCCCCCCCTCAAAAAAAATATAATAAATAAATAAATAAATAGAAAATTAAGAATAAAATAAATAATAGCCATAATATTAATAATAATAATAATAATAATGATAATAATAATAATAATAACAATAGTAATAATAATAGTAATGATGATAATAACTCATAAAAAGAAGAAAAATGAAATAAACAAATAATAATAAATAAATAAATAAATGAATAAAAAATGAAATTAATAATAACAATAATAATGATAATAAAGATAATAACAATAGTAATGATAATAATAATAATAATACTAATCACTCATAAAAAGAAGAAAAAATGAAATACACGAATGAATAAAAAAAGTGAAACAGTTGAATATATACAGTTAGGCAATCACCTCCTGACCAACACATAGTATTATACAAATCGCATTTTCAATGGAATTAAATGTGTGTTATTCGGATCGTGATGTGTTTAACTACAAAATAATAATAGTAATAATAATGATAGTTTTAGTAATAATAAATAAATAACAGTAAGACAGAATAGAAGAAGTGGGGAAAAGGGACAATAAAGCCAAATTCACAAGAAGAAAATTGGAAAAACAAATATTTAGAAGAATATCAAAGAAAAGAAAATTGGAAAAACAAATATTTAGAAGAAAATCAAAGAAAAAAATAAGAAAAGTAGAAAAGAAGCAAAACGAATTGAGCCTAAGAAGGAAAACAAAGGAGATGAATGGAAGAAAAAGTAAAAGGAGTAGAAAGAGAGGGAAGAGAAGAAGTAGAAGAAAGGGGGGGAAAGGAGGGAGAAGACAAGGAAGAAAAGGAAAATGAGAAGCGGAAGAAGATGAATAGGAGGAGTGGAAGAAGGAAAGAGTAAGAAAAAAGATAATAGGAGGAGTGGAAGAAAGAAGGAGTAAGAAAAAAGAGAAGACAAATAGAAGAGATAAATGGAAGAAACAGAAGAAGAAAAAAATGATCAGTCTAAGAAATAGAAGAACGGGAGGAGAAAAGAAGACATGGAGAAAGTGAAAAAAAAAGAAGAAAAAAAAAAAGAAAAGAAGAACAAGAAAGAGTAAAGAGAAAGAACAAGAAGCAGCAAACAGCGATAGCCAAACAAGAACAACAACAACAACAGGAGGGAAAAGAGTAAGCCAAGAGCCTGAAGAGCCTTCGTGGAAACAGCTGTTCTGGAAACGGGAGAATAACGCCGTCAAACGCCATCACATTCCCAGTGACTAACTGTTTCCACGACAGGCATACGAGGCGCTCTCTCCGGCTCCAGTTTCCGTAGGCCTAGGCATCCGAGCGGCCGGTAAATACGAGAGAGGCTTGGAATATGGAGATTTTATGGATGTAGGCACTGAGCGAGGCTGTTTGGAGAGCCAGGACAGATGTGTGTCTGGTTTATGCGTCTCCCTCTGTGGCGATTACTGGAGGAAAGGTGTCTGCACGAGAGGGAAGGATGTCATCTGGAATACGCTTTGCAATGGTGAATATGCATTTATGTGGGTTTCTGGGCGTGTCTCGCAAAAGCACTGACACTCTAGCATACGGACACGACCACACATACACACACAAACGTATACATAGACACAGATAAACACACACACACACACACAAATGTACACATAGACACAGATAAACACACACACACACACACACACACACACACAAACGTACACATAGACACAGATAAACACACACACACACACACAAACGTACACATACACACAGACAAACACACACACATACAAGCGTACACATAGACAGATAAATAAACACACACACACACAGATCTGGGTTCATTACTCTGTAAAGTTCTTTTCTTTATGAGTTAGAACGCAAGTTAACCTTTGATTTCGCTAACACTGATTTCTACATAACTCAGATTATTTTTGATTCGAACCTATTTTTTTTTTTTTTTTTTTTTTGGGGGGGGGGGGCGTGAATCATGGCGGGTGTTTGGTTATCATTTGCGAGACATCATTTCGACATCATTTCCTCTGTTTTCTCCTAATGATGTCTTGGATGTCAATGTAGAAAAGGCCAGTGTTTTTTTAAACTTTCTTCATCACGACCCAGTTATGCTTCGTTTATTATACTCGCGGTCCTATTAGGCAGTATTAGACAGTACACTAATTAGGAGAGCAGTATTTTTTACGCCTTTCTTCATCCTGTACGAATAACGTTTTTTTTATCATCTTTATCTACTAATACATCCGTTCTATTATGTTATCTGTATGTTTTATCTTCTTTTTTTTAATTACTTACATTCTTAATTAGACGCAGTGACCTACTTACTATTAACTAACCTAACCCGCCGTAGGCCACTGCAAGTAGCATGTCTGACACCCAACAGCTGTTGTAGAGTTTAATTATAG
>BOPN01006134.1:37500-40000 GCA_017312705.2 Penaeus japonicus
CCGTCTCCCCCCCCCTCCCCCCCTCTTCTCTGGCCTGTCCTGCCCTGGCCTGCCTTGACCTGCCCTGCCCCGCCGCCTTCCATTCTCCTCTCATGAGATACCAAGAAACTCTTGATATCATGAGTATTATTAGTTATTTCTTTTTATATGTCCTTTTACCTTCGACCGGGGGCTGGGTGGGGGATGGGGGGTGGGGGTACTGGTAATGGAGGCAGTGATTTGCCATCTTTATTGTTGTTCTTATTATTGTTATCATTTTATTATTCTTATTATCATGGTTGTTATCATCTTTGTTGTTGTTATTGTTATCATTATGGTCATCATTATCATTATAATTATCAACTATGTCTGTTATTATTGGTAATATTGTGGTTATTAGTTTTGTTATCATTAATGCTATCAATATTATTATTATCATTATCATCATCATTATTATCATCATTATTACTACTGTCATTATGATGTTATCTAATCTCTATCTAATCTCTGTTTTTCTTATTCTCATTCCGCTCATAAAAGCACAATTTTTAGAAAGGGTTTGCAGTACCCTAACCCCCCACCCCCCTCCCTTTCACCCAATTCTCGCCTCTCCACTCATCCACCTCACACTCCTCATCCATCAAATCATCCACATACCTTCAACCCTCTCCTCTTACCCTCACGCCTTCCCTCACTCCCTCCCTCTCTCTCTCCCTTCCTCTTTCCTTCACACCGTCCCTCTCTCCCTGCCTCCTTCCTTCCCTTCCTTCCATCCTCCCTCCCTTACACTCTCCCTCCCTTCCTCATACTCTCCTACCCCCCCCCCCCTTCTCTTACAGTCTCCCTCCCTCCATCCATCCATCCGTCACACCATCCCTTCCTCCCTCCTTTGTCACACCGACTCTCCCTCTCACCCTCCTTCCATTATACCGTATATATACATATATATATCTGTTCCTTAATAATCTTCCTTGATATCTCAATATATCTTTAGGGTGAATATTGGAAATGCTATTTGGATTATAGTCTGAAAGTTTGCACAATTAAGGTAAGTAATGTCAATATTGCATCGATAATTAAACGCTAATAATCGATATAAGATTTTCTTTTTTCGAGGTTTACAACTGGACTTACAATTATATATATATATATATATATATATATATATATATATATATATATATATATATATATATATATATATATATATATGTATATATATATATATATATATATATATATATATATATATATGTGTGTGTATGTGTATATATATATATATATATATATATATATATATATATATATATATATATATATATATATATATATATGTGTGTGTGTGTGTGTGTATATATATATATATACATACACATACATATACATACATACATATACATATACAAGTTGGCTATTGCTGCTATTACATATATATATATATTGTGTGTGTGTGTGTGTGTGTGTATATATATATATATATATATATATATATATATATATATATATATATATATATATATATATATATATATGTATATATATATATATATATATATATCTATATATATATATATATATATATATATATATATATATATATATACACACACACACACACACACACACACACACACACACACACACACACACGTATATATATATATATATATATATATATATATATATATATATATATATATATATATATATATATGCATATATATATATATATATATATATATATATATATATATATATATATATATATTATATATATATATATATATATGCATATATATATATATAGATATAGAAATAGATAGATAGATAGATATAGATATAGATATACAGATATACGCGTGTGTGTGTGTGTGTGTGTGTGTGTGTGTGTGTGTGTACGTGTGTGTAAGTGTGTGTGTGTGTATGATACAGTACTAGGACAGTATGGTTATTTTTTCAATGCCTTTAAGGATGTTAATATATTCTTAATTCAATACATATACATTTTTCTAATCATATTGATTAACGCCTCTAAGAATCCATTCTATCAGATTATTGTGTGAAATATTTTTATTTTTCCTGCTCTCATATCAACATGGTAGAGTGTTTTGCCATTCAACACCTATCCACTTACGGATGTCAAAGGATGTCGCTGAACTTATATACCTACATCGTCTGAATTTCAATTTCGTGCACAAAACGCTTCCATCAATATTCTTTGCAAGTTTAGCCAAGTCTCCCCTGAAGAAGTACCCGGGAGAACCACGACCCTTCATGACTACGAACGTATAAAAATTTCTCATTTCCTCTATAACTTTTTCATAACTGCCTTCATCTTTCCGACACTTTTCTCATCTTTACAGACAATTGGATTGGTAACGGATGTACCCCAGGCGTACCACAATCTCTGCTACATTTGAGAGTTTAAAAAAAAAAGTGAAAGAAAATGGAGAGGATGCACTTTCTTGAAATTTCCCATTTTCTTTATCACTGGCGATGGATTAAGGGTCTGGAACCCGGA
>BOPN01006134.1:50000-52500 GCA_017312705.2 Penaeus japonicus
CTCCCTCCCCCCCTTCTCTCCCTCTATCTATCTCTCTCTCTATCTCTCATCTCTCTCTCTCTCTCTCTCTCTATCTATCTCTCTTCCTTTTTCCCTTTCTAATATCTCTCCCTCCCTTCGTTTCTCCGTGTCTCTCTCTCCCTCTAGAGCACACAAAGGGCAAACCCGTGACCTCTCCACTCATTGAAGATCGGAGGGCAGTTCCGTGGAGTTAATTCGATGCTAAATATCCAATTTATTCATTCAGAAATTATTGCCTCGCTTCTGGTGTTTACTGCCTGGCTTCCCCACACGTTTCTTCTAAAGCAATTTTCTTTAGTTTTCGCTCTATCTCTTTCTCTTTTCATTGTGTTTATTGCGTCGTTATCATTCTTGTCTCTTTTTTTTCTTTTTTTAGTTCTCCGTAATTTGTTTTTTTTTTGTTTTTTTTTTTTCTTCTTCTTCCTCTTCCTTTCTTTTTCTTTCGTTTATTTGTGTTCTTTATTGTGTTCATTCTCTGTTTCTTTTCCAATGTCTTTTTGTTCATTGCGTGAATCATTTTGCAAAAATTAAGAGTTTTTTTTCATCTTTAGTAGTGTTATGAACCCGTGTCCTTCCTTTATTGATTCTGCATGCATATGATAATATTATAAGAGCTATAACGAAAAAAATAATAAACGAGAGAGAGAGAGAGAGAGAGAGAGAGAGAGAAAGAGAGATAGATAAATAGATAGATAGAGAGAGAGAGAGAGAGAGAGAGAGAGAGAGAGAGAGAGAGAGAGAGAGAGAGAGAGAGAGAGAGAGAGAGAGAGAGAGAGAGAGAGAGAGATAGAGAGATAGATAAATAGATAGATAGAGAGAGAGAGGGAGAGAGAGAGAGAGAGAGAGAGAGAGAGAGAGAGAGAGAGAGAGAGAGAGAGAGAGAGAGAGAGAGAGAGAGAGAGAGAGGGAGAGAGAGAGAGAGAGAGAGAGAGAGAGAGAGAGAGAGAGAGAGAGAGAGAGAGAGAGAGAGAGAGAGAGAGAGAGAGAGAGAGAGAGAGAGAGGGGGGGGGGGGAGAAAAACTGAGAGAGAGATATAGATATACTGGGATAGAGACAGAAACAGAGGCAGTGAGAGTGACAGAGACACTGACACTGACAGAGACAGTGAGAGAGAGAGAAACAGAGAGAGAGAGAGAGAGAGAGAGAGAGAGAGAGAGAGAGAGAGAGAGAGAGAGAGAGAGAAACAGAGAGAGAGAGAGAGAGAGAGAGAGAGAGAGAGAGAGAGAGAGAGAGAGAGAGAGAGAGAGAGAGAGAGAGAGAGAGAGAGATTCCACGAGTGAAACCTCAAGCTTTCATCATCTTTCAAGTACACCATCTCTGCCAGCACAAAGGCCCCATCACACCCGCACAAGGCAAACACGAAACCCACACCCGGACAGGAGAATCGCGCGCAACCTAATGATAAAACAACAACCAGACTGTCTTCTCTGTGGCCAGGGTCGCCATGGCCCTGGGACATCACAGAGAACATCGGTGTTTCGCATTTCGTGGTCCTTCTTACTCGCCTCTTTGATCTTTGCTTATGCTTTGCTTGAGTTTATGTGTCTCCAATGCACCGCCATCTTCGCTCGGTGTTTGCTTGTGTCTTCGCTGCGTAGCGGGCTTTGCTATGCTTGTTTGTGTGGTGTGTTCGTTGTGGTTTTCGTTATGTGTTTGTTATGTGTTCGTTCTATGTCTGTGTTTTGTTGGTCTACGATTGCTAACGGTTTGCTATAGGTTCGCTTAAGTGGGTTCCGTGGTGTTTGCTATACGTTCAATCCCGCTAGCTGCTTTTCTGCTACGTTTCTGCTACGTGTGCTCTACCTTTTTACGCTACGTCTCAGTCACGCTACCAAAAACGCTTAGTTTTTTTTTTCTTTTCTTTTTTTTTTCCCGCAACGAACACCAAAATTCCTTCCTTCTATTCTCTCCATGTCTATCCTATCCCCATTTCCTTTGCCTTGCCTTTTTTCTCCCCTTAATGCAACATAAATTGCAAGCTTACCGGTTCTTCTGACAATTAAGGTAACTCACACACCACAGCGCAATCGGTAAGTTCATTAAAATTTAAGGTGCGCCCTGCTAATGTCTAACAGCACCCGCATAATGAGCAATAAATCCGGCCCGTTGCTAATTACATGCCATCGCAAAGGATCTAATCGTAATAACGTGCAAGACGAAAGGAAATTTGTTCTTGCACAAGGGAATTCAAACCTAATTGTATAGCCTCGCGAATAACACTAATATCGTGTATTGTCCGCTTGCATTCGGTTGCCCTGTTGAATTGTCTAAGAACCGCGTGTGAAGGCTTGCTTCCCTTCGTTGCAAGGATGGGTGGTTCTGGTTGCATGTATGGTTGGTTCTGGTTGCATGTATGGGTGGTTCTGGTTGCATGTATGGTGGTTCTGGTTGCATGTATGGGTGGTTCTTGTTGCATGTATGGTGGTTCTGGTTGCATGTATGGTGGTTCTGGTTGCAAGTATTGGTTGTTCTTGTTGCA
>BOPN01006134.1:80000-82276 GCA_017312705.2 Penaeus japonicus
CTGACCTTATTTCTCTCTTTCTTCCTCTCTCTCTTTCTCTCTCTGCCTCCCTATCTTTCGCTCTCGCTCGCTCTCTCTCTCTGTCGTTCTCTTTTTCACTCTCGTTATCTTATTTCTCTCTCGCTCTCTTTTCCCCTCTATCTCTCTATTTATCTTTCCCCTTTCCTTACCCAGTCTTTCTCCCCCTCTCTCCTTCCCACCTCCTCTCCCTCAACCATTCTCTCCCTCTCCCACCCCCATACCCCCTACACCTCCTTCCTCCAATTTCAACTTGGTCCCATTCCTCGCCTCCTCACCTCTTGCATCGACCCTCTCCCTCTCGCTATCCCGCCATACCATTCTCACCCTCTTTCCCCTCCCCCTCACGTCCCCCTTTCCCCCTCCCCTCCTCTCACGTCCCCTCTTCCCTCCCCCTCCCCTCTCCTCCCTCTCCCTACTCCTCCTCTCCCTTCCTCTACCCCCTCACGCGAGCGAAATTCCCGTCGCTATTCCCCGGCAACCTGGATGCTGATGATGGAATGAGCGCCTAATTAAGGTGAGAGACTGAAGGCTGGCAGGCATGCATGCAGGCAGGCAGGCGGGCAGGCAGGCAGGCAGGCAGGCAGGCAAGCGCACAAGCAGTAAGCAAGCACGATGGGGGGGGGCAGGGAATGGGTGGGGGGGGTTGGGGAGGAGAGAAGAGGGAGAAGGGAGGAGAGGAAAGAAGGGGGGAGAAGGGGGAAGTCAACCAACGGAAGAGAGGGGAGGGAGATGAGCAAACGGATAGGGGGGGAGGAAGAAGAGGAGGCCGGGCCGCCGGGGGGGGGGGGGGCGAGCGAGCGCGAACGACGTAATTAAGCGAGCCGAACGCTGGGAAAACACGTTCACTTTTCTCCCGCTTGAGCGTTCTGACGGGCCGGGCTTTTCATCAAATTAATATTGGAGTTTCCGAAACGTGGGTTTTGGGGAAGGGGGGAAGGAGGGGGAAGGAGGAGGGAGGGAGGGAGGGGTGAGGGGAGGTAGGAGGGAAATGGGGAGGGAAGGGGAGGGGATGGGAGAAGAGGGAGGAGGGAGAGGGACGAGGGGAAGGGGAAGGGGGGGAAGGGGATGAGGGAAGGGGGGGAAGGGGGAGGGATAGGGAGGAAGGAGGAGGGGGAGGAGAGACAAGGGGAAGGGAGGGAGGAGGGGGGGAGGGAGGGAGGAGGGAGTAGGGGGAGGGAGGGAGGGGAGGGGAGTGCGGGCGGATGATGATAGCATGAGAGTGAATGAGGGAGTGTGGGAGGACAAGGGGGGGGAGGGGAGGAAGGAAAGTGGAAGAGGGGAAAGAGTAGAGTAAATAAGGGGAGGGGGGATGAAGGAAGGAGATGAGGGGAAGGATGAAGGGAGGCGAAGGAGAGGAGAAAAAAGGACATGGGGAGGGGAGGGAAGAGTAAGGGGGGAAAAGATAGTGAGGGAGGGGATGGTGTAGATAGGAAAGGGTAAAGGAATTTTAAATCACTATATCGTCATGTCATGACGATTGAGACCGCGCTATATATCTATACATATATATATATATATATATATACACACATATAAATATACATATATACCTGACAAGTACCAAGAAGAGAGGTACCTAGGGTATGGTAGCGGGGCGGTGGGGGGTTGGGGGATGGGGGTGGGGGTTTAGGGGGGTATATCCTAAGGTCGGGGGGGCAGAGACGGGAATGAGTCAGCGAAATGAGTGACGGGGGGACGTGACAAGGTAGAACAGTGTCCTATCGGTAAGGGAGTGACTGTGTCTGGGAGGAGGGAAGGCGTGGGGTCAGTGTTGAAGTGACCTGACCTCATGACGACCCAGGTTCAAGGATGGCATTCTTTCCTCTCTGCAGGATAGGGGTAAGGTGGAAGATGAACAGGTGAATAGGATAAGATTCAACAAAGTGTGAGAGAGAGAGAATTCAATAGAGAAAAATGGAGAGAGAGAGAGAGAGAGCGAGAGAGAGAGAGAGAGAGAGAGAGAGAGAGAGAGAGAGAGAGAGAGAGAGAGAGAGATTGATTTGATATTGATATGTTTATTCATACTATATACATTGCATACACATGAATAGGCATTGGAACTGCCTAGATGATTTGTACAGTTCATGTTAGATTCTGAGACATACATTGTTGGTAAAGCAGATAATACTGTGACCCTGTCAATCAATAAGCTATGGCAAAGCTATACATAAGACATAGTAGTGCATGTATATCACTCTAGAGAGACCTTGCAATTTTATCTATTACAGGCAAAGTCCTTGTGTTTACGTAATATA
>BOPN01006135.1:5000-7500 GCA_017312705.2 Penaeus japonicus
TCTTTCACTCATCTCCTCTCTCTCTCTCTCTCTCTCTCTCTCTCTCTCTCTCTCTCTCTCTCTCTCTCTCTCTCTCTCTCTCTCTTTCACTCATCTCCTCTCTCTCTCTCTCTCTCTCTCTCTCTCTCTCTCTCTCTCTCTCTCTCTCTCTCTCTCTCTCTCTCTCTCTCTCTCTCTCTCCGTGTCCTGTCCTTTCTTGCTCCTCCTCTCCCTTCTTTTCGTTTGGCCTTCGTCTTCTCCGTTTTTATTTCCGATGTTTCTGTCGCTGATTATTCTTCCTCTTCTTTGTTTTCTTCATTTTCTCTCCTCTTCTTCCGTTCCCCTTATTCCCCGCTGCCTCCTAAAAGTCCTTCCCAGTGCACCTGCTCCCTTTCTTTTCACTCCTCTTAATATTAATAATAATATATTATGTATATTAATAATATTAATAATAATAATAATAATAATAATATTAATAATAATGACAATGACGTGATATTAATATTATTAATAGTGTATGTGTAATGACAAAAATAATTATTAAATAATAATAATAATAATAATAATAATAATAATAATAATAATAATAATAATAATAATAATAATAATAATAATATATTAATAATAATAATAATAAATAGTGTAAATATTAATATTAATATTAATGACAATAATATATAATTATAGGCATTATTAAATATTATATATATTATTATATTAATGATAATGATAATAATATATATTATTATTACTAGAATAATAATATTATTATTAAATAAATGAATTATTAATAATATTATTAATGGTGACGTAATAATATTAATATGACAGTAGATTATTAGTATTATTATTATTAATTATTATTATTATTATTATATATATATATATATATATATATATATATATATATATATATATATATAACAACAATATATTATAAATTAAAAACATTATATTATATATATTTACATCTTATTATATATATATATAATATTTATATATATATATAATATAATTATATATATATATATATATATATATATATATATATATATATATATATATATATATATATATATATATATATATAATATAACATAATATATATAATATGATATATATATATAACTAAATAAGTTATATATATATATATATATATATATTATATATATATATATATATATATATATATATATATATCTCATACATAACTCTGGTTTGACCTGTCTTCCTTACTCCTCCTCTCCTTCACTTCCATGCCTTGTCTTCTAGGTTTTTATTTCAACATATTTCTCTCACTTCAACTATTCTTTCCTCTTCTTCTGTTTCTTCATTTCTCTCTATCTTACCCGTTCCCCACCATTATCCGCCTCCTAAAAGTCCTTCCCAGTGCACCTGCTCCCTTTCTTTTCACTCCTCCTCTTCCCCTTCTCCCTCCCCCACCCTCCCCTTTTACTCCTTCTTCTTCTTCTTCCTCTTCTTCTTCTTCTTCTTCTTTTTCTTCCTCCTCCTCCTCCTCTTATTTTTTTTTCTTCCTCTTCCTCCTCTTCTTCTTCTTCTTTTTTATCTTCTTCCTCCTCCTCCTCCTCCTCTTCTTTTTTATCTTCTTCCTCTTCCTCCTCCTCCTCCTCTTCTTTTTTATCTTCTTACTCCTCCTCCTCCTCTTCTTCTTTCTTTTTTCTTCTTCCTCCTCCTCCTCTTCTTTTATATCTTCTTCCTCTTCCTCTTCCTCCTCCTCTTCCTCGGCTTTTTGAGAAATTGATCGGCTTCTCAAGAGCTTGGCCAGGACTCGTGTGATTTCGCCGGCCTGGCCTGGCCCTGAACACAGTCTGCCCCTGGGCCTTTCTACGGGACAAGACCCCCCCTTGCCCCCCCCCCCCCCCCCCCCCCTCTGCCTCCCTGTCCTTCTGCCCCTGCCTCGCCTCCCTCCCTCCCCCCCACACCACCCTATCCCTGCCTCGCCTTGGACACTACCTGGATGGGGGTGGGGGAGGGGGGAGGCGGAGGGACGGAGGGAGAGAGGGTGGGGAAGGGAAAGAGGGAAAAGAACATTGAAAGGAAGAGGAAGAGAGAGAGAGATAAGAGAGAGAGAGAGAGAGAGAGAGAGAGAGAGAGAGAGAGAGAGAGAGAGAGAGAGAGAGAGAGAGAGAGAGAGAGAGAGAGAGGACGGAGTGTCTGACCATATGATTATAATAATTGTAAAGAAAAAAAGAAAATCACACGGCTGTAAAAATCAATGTTATTAAACCACACACACCTTCAAGCACATATGTTCAACAAAATTACTATAAAGATAAACTGTATTTGCCCATAAACAGCTGCGACGGTTATTTTTATTCCGATCACTTAATCAGAAAACCATTTGAATTTATATATATATATATATATATATATATATATATATATATATATATATATATATATATTATATATATATATGTGTGTGTGTGTGTATGTGTGTGTGTGTATATGTATGAGTATATGTGTGTGCATATGTGTATGTGTGTGTGTGTGTGTGTGT
>BOPN01006135.1:12500-20721 GCA_017312705.2 Penaeus japonicus
GGGGGATCCTTGCAAGGCGGGGACACGGGTTGGGGTTGGGGTAGGTAGGAGAGAGGGAGGGGGGGAGAGAGGGGAGAAAGGGTTAGAGGGTGAATGAGGTGTTACGAGCTGCTGAGGAGGGAGGGAGGGAGGGAGGGAGGGAGGGAAAGGGAGGGGGGGAGGGAACCGGAGAGTGGGTGCATGTCGGAGAGAGATCTGGACTTATATGACAGTGGAGGTGTGGCGAGGGAAATTACGTGTGAAGGAGCGAGAGGGAAAAAGGAGTGAGCGAAAGAGGGGGGAAAGCTTACGTGGGGGAACGTGAAGATGAGGGGAAATAAGGAGGAGGGGGGAGGGGCAGAAGCAAAATGAATGAGCAGATAACGGTGATAACCATGAAGACGAGAACGAGAAAGAGAAAGAAGGGAAGAAAAAAGATAGCCAAAGGCACAAAATCAGAAAGAGAGAGAGAGAGAGAGAGAGAGAGAGAAAACAGACAGTAAAACAAGGGGGCGCAAAGATAACACAGATAGAAAGACAAGTCGAACAGACCAACCATTGTTAATCAAACGATCACCTCTTACAACCACCACAGACACACACACAAACACACACACACACACACAAACACACACAGACACACACACACACAAAAAAAAAAAAAAAAAAAAAAAAAAAAAAAAAAAAAAAAAACGCCCACCATGAAATGACCCTCAACAAGAAAACGTCCTAAATCGGAGTCAAAGAACAAAGGGGCGACATCCCATGACCCTGACTGAATCCACTGCAGTAACTCCGAGGGCAAAAGAAAAGTCCGATTAATTACAACCTGAGGGCGTGATGGCGAACCGTCTGGGTATGAGGGATAAACACCATACACGCCCGCCAGTACAGGTAATGTAACCAGCATGTACTCGCCCCCTAAAGCTATTGATTAGGAGGCTCTTATCATTCCCGAAGAGCAACTGAACCGCATCATTAGCATAAGTGGATGCACAGGGGGGAGAGGGGGAGGGGGAGAGGGAAGGGGATGGGGAAGGGGAGGGGGAGGGGAGGGGGAGGGGGAGGGGGAGGGAAAGAGAATTGAGGAAAAAAAAAGAAAGGGAGGGAGGGAGAGGAAGAACGAGGAAGCGAGATAGATAGATTGAGAGAGAGAGAGAGAGAGAGAGAGAGAGAGAGAGAGAGAGAGAGAGAGAGAGAGAGAGAGAGAGAGAGAGAGAGAAAGAAAGAGAGAGAGAACGAGAAAGAAAGAGAGAGAGAGAGAGAGAGAGAGAGAGAGAGAGAGAGAGAGAGAGAGAGAGAGAGAGAGAGAGAGAGAGAGAGCGAAAGAAAGAAAGAGAGAGAGAGAGCGAGAAAGAAAGAAAGAGAGAGCGAAAAAGAAAGAAAAAGAAAGAAAAAGAAAGAGAGCGCGAAAGAAAAAAAGAAAGAGAGAGAAAGAGAGCGCGAAAGAAAGACCGAGAAAGAAAGACAGATCGAGAGAGAAAGAGAGAAAGAAAGCTCGAGAGAAAGATCGAGAGAGACAGAGAGAGACCATCCTGCCATCATTCCGACCATCCTTTCCAACGCAGCGACGCGACGGCGCAGCGACCGGGGGCCCCCGTCTCGTCACGTGCGATCTGCATCACTTTCCCCCACAGTTGCAAACACTGCCATCTAGCGGGGTAATTATGACGCACTTTCCCCCTAAATAATTGCCGCGGCAAGAAAAAGGCTTGTTGTAATCTCCATCTTGAGACCATCGTGCCATTTAGAGTGACAAGAGTAATGGGGAGCAATCACGTTAGTAATCATGCTAGTCCCAGGGTTCACGGGCGCGCTGTCCTGTCTTGTCTTCCCCCTCCCTTCCCTTCCCTTCCCTTCCCTTCCTCCCCTTCCTCTATTCCCCTTCCGCCTTTCCTACGAGGAACTCTTTTCACCCTTTCCTCTTCCCCTCTCACTTCTTTCCCCTTCTTTTCGTTTTCCCTCCCCCTTTCTTTTTCCTCTTTCCCCACCAGGGACTCCTTTCTCTTTCCCCTTCTCCTTCCTCTTCCCCTCCTCCTCCTCCTCCTCCTCCTCCTCCTCCTCCTCCTCCTCCTCCTCCTCCTCCTCCTCCTCCTTCTTCCCCTCCTCCTCCTCCTCCTCCTCCTCCTCCTCCTCCTCCTCCTCCTCCTCCTCCTCCTCCTCCTCCTCCTCCCCCTCCTCCTCCTTCTTCCCCCCCTCCTCCTCCTCCTCCTCCTCCTCCTCCTCCTTCTTCTCCTCCTCCTCCTCCTCCTCCTCCTCCTCCTCCTCCTCCTCCTCCTCCTCCTCCTCCTCCTCCTCCTCCTCCTCCTCCTCCTCCTCCTCCTCCCCTTTCCCCTTCCCCTTCCCCCCTTCTCTTCCTCTCCCTTCCCTTCCTCCTCCTTCCCCTTCCCCTTCCCCTTCCCCTTCCCCTTCCTTTCCTCCTCCTCCTTTCCCCTTCCCCCCTTCTCTTCCTCTCCCTTCCCTTCCTCCCCCTTCCCTACGCCCTCTCACCCACCACTACCTCTCTTCCCCTTCCCTCCTTCTCTCCTTCCCTTTCCCCTTCCTCCTCCTCCCCCTTCTCCTTCCCTTCCTCCTCCTTCCCCTCCTCCTCCTTCCCTTTCCCCTTCCCCCTCCCCCCCTCCCCTTCCCTACGCCCTACTACCCCTTCCTCCTCCTCCCCCTTCCCCCCCTTCTCCTTCCCTTCCTCCTCCTTCCCCTCCTCCTCCTCCTCCTTCCCTTTCCCCTTCCCCATCCCCCTTCCCCTTCCCTACGCCCTACTACCTCTCTTCCCCTTCCCCCTCTCCCCATGGGCCTCGCATCGCCCCTCCGCGTGTTGTTGGAACTGAATTGCAATCTTCTCGAGGTGGATTTAGTGTGGCGTCTGGGCGTAAGGGAAGAGTCATTACCTGTTCATTTTGCTTGCATCATTCTGTGCTTTTGTTCATACTTATACATACATAAATGCATACATACATACATACACACACACACACACACGCATACACATACACACACACACACACACACGCACACACATATTATCATTATCATTATTGTTAATATTGTTGTTATTATTATCATTAATATTAATGTGTGTGTAATATTAATAATAATAATAACAACAATATTAACAATAATGATAATGATGATAATAAGAGTAATAAAAACATATATATTAATAGCAATAATGATCATGATAACTGTAATAATGATAATGAAAATACATAGAAGAAAACAGAAATGAATAAAACATCAATAATTATAAAGTTAACAATTACAAAGGTTAACGCGTCGAAAGCCTCTGGCCAGGATGAAGTATCTCAAGATAATGCTTATCAATACGCATTTAATCTTATCTCCTTCTCTCTTATCGGCTGTATCACTTGCGTTACTCTTATCTACAAAAAAAAAAAAAACTCTACAAAGATAAGCGTGAGAGAGAGAGAAGAAAAATGGATTTGGAATTTGAAGATATCAGTTTTCATTGGTAAGATCATTTAGTTTACATTGCATGATTTATATTGGTAATTTTCATACATACACATGAACACACACACACACACACACACACACACACACACAACACACACACACACACACACCCTTCATATACACCCCTCCCCACCTACATACACACATACACCCCATGCCCTCAACCTTTCTTTCCCTCCCATGCACACATACCCTCAACTCCCCCCCCCTACCCCCACCTCACACACACAACCCAACCCTTCCCTTCCCATAACCCCCGCCCCCCTCCCCCTCCCCTTCACGCCCACACAGGGTCGTGACGCCAGTGAGGAGAGTGAAGTGAGGTGAAGTGAGAGTGTCTTGTGGGCGCCCTCAGAGGTCCTGTCAAGTGCAGTGTGTAATATCTCGATGCAGGCATGTTGGCGGCATATTTACAGTATATTTACACGTACGGACATGTAGGTAATATTGTCCGCGTGTAAAGTAACACTATAAACACATAACAGATCAACTTAAAGAAGGGTATTTTGAATGGTTATCTAATCTTGCTCTCTCTTGTTCACTGTCTCCTATCTCTCTCTTTCTCTCTCTCTCTCTCTCTCTCTCTCTCTCTCTCTCTCTCTCTCTCTCTCTCTCTCTCTCCCCATGTTTCTCTCATAGCAGGGCATGGGGGAGATGTGGTTGACAGTTGCCATGAACATAATTCAAATTCCTCATCATGCGAATATTTCCCCAAAGGCAGAGGCCTACCCCACCCCCTGTAGCCCTTCCCAGCCCCCCTATCCCTACCCCACCCCTGTAGCCCTTCCCCTCCTTACCTCTAAATCTCCACACACGCACACACGGAGGCTCGACCGGATGTGCACTTCAAACAGGTTTCGCGCCAATAGCTGGCTATCACTCCTCGGCTACGCTCGGACTACGCTCAGACTACGCTCGGTCTACGCTTAGACTAAGCTCAGACTTCGCTCGGTCTACGCTGGGGCTACAATCGGACTAAGCTCGATCTACGCTCAGACTTCGCTGGGGCTACGCTGGGGCTACCCTCGGTCTAAGTTAAGACTACACTCGGTCTACGCTCGGACTACGCTCAGACTTCGCTGGGGCTACGCTGGGACTACGCTACGCTTGGCCAGTTTCACACAGCGGAAGGAACAGAGATTAACTCAAGTAAAAAAAAGGGGGAAAAAGAATAAGGCAAGTGAGCAAAAATAAAAAGAGAAAAGACAAGGAAAAACGAAAAAAGAGGAAAAAGAGTTAGCTAATAATCTAGAATAAAGATTGTATAATAATAATGATAATAATAATATCATTAATAATAATAATAATGATAATAATGATAATGATAATAATAGAAATAATAATAATAATAATAATAATGGAAATAATGATAATAATAATAGTAATAATAACAATTATGATACTGATAATAACAATGATAATAGTTCATAATAAGAACAAGAATAACAACAATTCATCATAAGAATGATGTCAAAGATATAACACCAATAACAATAATATAGCTACGTCCCAGCCTTCCGAACACCAGTTGCCGGAAGCCAAAATGAGACGAATCCCCCCCTCCTTACCCCACCCCCTCCCACACACGCACACACGGAGGCTCGACCGGATGTGCACTTCAAACAGGTTTCGCGCCAATAGCTGGAAGCATCACTCCCTCGGCTACGCTCGAACTACGCTCAGACTTCGCTGGAGCTACACTGGGGCTACGCTCGGACTAAGCTCAGACTACGCAGGGGCTACACTCGGACTAAGCTCAGACTACGCAGGGGCTACACTCGGACTAAGCTCAGACTACGCAGGGGCTACACTCGGACTACCCTCGGACTACGCTCGGACTAAGCTCAGACTACGCTGGGGCTACACTCGGTCTAAGCTAAGACTACACTCGGACTACGTTGGGACTACGCTGGGGCTACACTGGAGCTACGCTCGGACTACGCTAAGGCTACGTACGCTTGGCCAGTTTCACACAGCGGAAGGAACAGAGATTAACTCAAGTAAAAAAAAAGGGGGAAAAAGAGTAAGGCAAGTGAGCAAAAATAAAAAGAGAAAAGACAAAGAAAAACGAAAGAAAGAGGAAAAAGAGTTAGCTAATAATCTAGAATAAAGATTGTATAATAATAATGATAATAATAATATCATTAATAATAATAATAATAATAATGATAATGATAATTATAATAATAGAAATAATAATAATAATATTAATAATAATAGAAATAATGATAATAATAATAGTAATAACAACAATTATGATACTGATACTAACAATGATAATAGTTCATAATAAGAACAAGATTAACAACAATTCATCATAAGAATGAATGATGAATGTTAAATGATGAATGATGATGTTACAGATATAACACCAATAACAATAACATAGCTACGTCCCAGCCTTCCGAACACCAGTTGCCGGAAGCCAAAATGAGACGAAACGGACAATATTATGGAGGGGGGAAGTGGGAAGGGGGGGGGTAGGGGGGGAGGGGTTACGAGCCTATTTTTCATATTTAGTGGTTTTTTTTTCTCTCTCTCTCTCTCTCTTTCCCTTAGGCCAGTCGTGTGTGTGTTTTTAAAAATATCAACCAAAACAAGAAGAACAATACATTTTCTAAAATTAAATTCATCATCATTCTTATCGTCACTATCACTAGTATTACATAATCATCACCAAAATGCCTCGTTGGCAACAGCCCTCCTCCCGCCGCTTCAGAAACTGATTTTCCAATGTGAGTTATCGAAATTATTTATGAGAATATTTGTATTCGCGTTTCTGCCTGTGCCTGTCAGAATTGTACGCACTTATACTGACATGAACACACACACACATACACACACACACACACACACACACACACACACACATACACACACACACGCGCACACACACACAATCAAACACACAGTCAAACACACACACACATACACACACACATATTCAAACACACACACACACACACACACACACACACACACACACAGACACACACACACACACATACACACACACACGCACACACAATCAAACACACACACTCAAACACACACAAACACACTCATACACACACAAATGTTTATGTATGTTTATATATTTATTTATTATTATTATTATTTATTTATCTTTTGACTGCATGGAGTACCCTACAATTGTTGCACAACCAAAATCTCATCCCACAAACAACTCAAGCCTAGTAGGCCTATCCCGCTTGCAACACCGTCCCCTCGGCCTATCCCGCTTGCAACACCGTCCTCTAAGCCTATCCCGCTTGCAACACCGTCCTCTCAGCCTATCCCGCTTGCAACACCGTCCTCTAAGCCTATCCCGCTTGCAACACCGTCCCCTCAGCCTATCCCGCTTGCAACACCGTCCCCTAAGCCTATCCCGCTTGCAACACCGTCCTCTCAGCCTATCCCGCTTGCAACACCGTCCCCTCGGCCTATCCCGCTTGCAACACCGTCCCCTCAGCCTATCCCGCTTGCAACACCGTCCCCTCAGCCTATCCCGCTTGCAACACCGTCCCCTCGGCCTATCCCGCTTGCAACACCGTCCCCTCGGCCTATCCCGCTTGCAACACCGTCCCCTCGGCCTATCCCGCTTGCAACACCGTCCCCTCGGCCTATCCCGCTTGCAACACCGTCCCCTCGGCCTATCCCGCTTGCAACACCGTCCCCCTCGGCCTATCCCGCTTGCAACACCGTCCCCCTCGGCCTATCCCGCTTGCAACACCGTCCCCTCGACCGTCGCATGAATGGCCAGGTGCGACGGCTCGATGACGAAGCGAGTCCGGTCACCACCGCGCTGGCACCGACGTCGAGTGCCAGCCAGGGTGTGTATTGAATTGCTGGCGCTTGGCATGCCACCAAGGTCGCTCCCGTGAGGGGTGTCGCCATGAGAATAACCGATGGAATTCACGCGATAAAAAGGGTTAACAACCGTACCGGAGTAATGGGTCTAATTGGGCGTAATTATTATTACATGGACGCGTAATGGTCTCGCACACATAAAGTGAGTCAATCCTGCAAATTTTGAACATCAACAAAAAAACTCCCTGCAATGTGGTGGTTGTAATTTTAGTAAACGCGGGTTTGTTTACCTTTTATGTGGAATCAACAGTTCAATGTAACAGCTCTGGCAAAAAAAAGAATGCATTTATACTGGTAAAGATAATTTGCGTAGTATTCACATCCCAATATAAATATAAATATATATATATATATATATATATATATATATATATATATATATATATATATATATATTGTAGGAATTGTATGGGAGGCCAATTTTTCTACGAAATAGTTATTTTTTCTTTCCTTCTGGGTATCCTTGACAAGTCAGTCTCTCTCTCTTTCTCTCTCTCTTTCTCTTTCTCTTATTCTCTTTCTCTCTCTCTCTCTTTCTCTCTCTCTCTCAGTCTCCCACTATCTTTACCTAACACACACACACACACACAGAGAGAGAGAGAGAGAGAGAGAGACTGATTGACTGAGAGAGAGAGAGAGAGAGAGAGAGAGAGAGAGAGAGAGAGAGAGAGAGAGAGAGAGAGAGAGAGAGAGCCAGACCTCATGCCCCACGAGCGGCGAGCAGGTGTCAGCCCCACAAGCGAGGGTGACCTAACCCGCTCGCCCCAGCTTTCCTTTCAGGATTGAAGGGGCGCGGGTAGGTGGTGGAGTGGATAGATAGAGGGATGGATGGATAGAGAGAGAGAGAAGGAGGAGAAAGGGAGGGAGGCAGGGAGGAAGGGAGGAAAGGAAAGGAGGGAGG
>BOPN01006135.1:22677-25177 GCA_017312705.2 Penaeus japonicus
ACACACACACACACACACACACACACACACACACACACACACACACACACACACACACACACACACACACACACACACACACACACACACACACACACACACACACACACACACACACACGAAATGCCGAGCAACGTGTTAGTAACGAAAGAAGCTGCGATGCAACACTACAACCTCAGCCAACAACGAAGTCTGTTAGTCTGACGTGAATAGAATCTTATTCAACCCACTTGGTTCGTGTACATGTATATTCTGACAGTGTTGTCATGCTTATATAAACAGGGTTAGTGTTTCTTACATTCAAAACAATGCATTATGTAATAGCGAATTGAATGGTAATATGTTATGTGATATCAAGTTAATTATCAATCATGATTATGTGAGAGAAATATTCATGATGTTTGTGGCAGTTGCAGATATTTTAAAAAAAAGTTAGAAATTATGATAACAATGGTATTGATAATATCAAGAATTATGATAAAGAGGATAATGTTAATAATGATAATTATGGTAATAATAATAACAACAAAATGATAATGATAATAATGATAATAATGATAATAATAATAATAATGAAAATAATATGACCATCAATAATAATAATAAATATCTTTATCATTTTTATTATAAAAATAATAATAATGATAATAACAATAGTAGTAGTAGTAGTAGTACTACTACTACTACTAATAATAATAATAATAATGATAATAATAATCATAATAGTAATCATAATAATATTAATAATAATAATCATGATAATGCTAAGGTTAAGATATTAACAATGATAATAAAAATTAATATAATATTAATGATGATGATCATGATAATAGTAGACTAAAGATAATGACGATAACAATAAAATTAATAATAATGATAATGATAATCATAATGATAATGATAACAATTAAGATAAAAAAAAGATATAATTATATTAACAATTATAATAATAATGATAGTAATCATAATCGTAAGACTAACAATAGCAATAATAATAACAATAATAATGATAACAATAATAACCATAGTAACAATAATAGTAATAATAATAATTATGCTAATAATGATGATAATAATAATGATGATATTAATGATGGTAATGATAATGATGATAATGATAATGATAATAATAATAATAATAATAATAATAATAATAATAATAATAATAATAATAATAATAATAATAATAATAATAATAATGATAATAATAATAACAATAATAATCATAATAATGATAATAATAATAATAATAATAATAATAATAATAATAATAATAATAAGAATGTTAATAACAATAACAATAATAATGATAATAATAATAATGATAATAATAATAATAATTATAGTAATAATAATGATAATAATAACAATAATAATAGTAATAATAATAATAATAATAATAATAATAATAATAATAATAATAATAATAATAATAATAATAATAATAATGATAACAACAACAACAACAACAACAACAACAATAATAATAATAATAATGATAATAATAACAATAATAATAGTAATAATAATAATAATAATAATAATAATAATAATAATAATAATAATAATGATAATAATAATAATAATAATAATAATAATAATAATAATAATGATAATAATAATAATAGTGATAATAATAGTAATAATAATAATAATAATAATAATAACAATAATAATAATAATAATAATAATAATAATAATAATAATAATAATAATAATAATAATAATAATAATAATAATGATAATAATAACAATAACAATAATAATAATAACAATAATAATAATAACAATAATAATAATAATAATAATAATTGTAATAACATTGATAACGATAAAACTAACAATAATGAAAATGAAGATAATAAAAATAACAACAATAACAATGATAATAACAACATCAACAACAACAACAAACAACAACAACCACACTTCCATCACAGCAACAACATCCACAACATTTACAATTGCAACAAAAATAACAAAAACAACAACAAAAACATCACAAAATTGCACCTCCCAATCCAGTATTGTTTATTAGCATCACTGTCAGTATGCAACGGAGGTGGGCGTGAGGTGCTCTGCATTATCTTGAATGCAACAGCTGATTGTAAATGAACTCTGTAATATTGTCTTTGTCAGTTGACGTCAACGTGGATCATGACATGTCAAAACAAATACAAATGCATATGTAAATGTTCTTGTTTTCTGTGTTATCTTTAAGACAAAGTGTAAGAAGCTTAATTCTTTATTTTTGAAATATATAATCGGTGGATATATATAAGCAAAAACAAAACAAAGACAAAATAAAAACAAAAACACACAATATACAAAGAAATAACACTCATAATTTTTGTTACTATTATAATCATTTATACTGCAATTATTAATATGATTGATGCCATTATTGTTGTTTTTTCTTATTATGTTAATCATTCTTGTTCTTGTTTTTATTTCTGTTTTGTTTTATTTATCTATTCTTTATTTTCCTTTGTTTTTGTTT
>BOPN01006135.1:35177-47677 GCA_017312705.2 Penaeus japonicus
TTTACGACTAATTTGTAAACACAGAAGCGCTGAAAAAGAGGAGGGAGGGGGAGAAGGAGGGAAAGTTGTACCTGTTTTTTCTTTTTCTTTTTTGTGTGTGTGTCCTCACTGTGTGTGTGTATACATATATATATATATATATATATATATATATATATATATATATATATATATATATATATATATATATATATATATATATGTGTGTGTGTGTGTGTGTATGTGTGTGTGTGTGTGTGTGTGTGTGTGTGTGTGAGAGAGAGAGAGAGAGAGAGAGAGAGAGAGAGAGAGAGAGAGAGAGAGAGAGAGAGAGAGAGAGAGAGAGAGAGAGAGAGAGAGAGAGAAAGATAGAGAGAAAGAGAGAGAGAGAGATAGAAAGAGAGAGAGAGAGACAGAGAGAGAGAGAAAGAGTGAGAGAGATGAGAAATAGAAAGAGAGAGAGAGAGAGAGAGAGAGAGAGAGAGAGATGAGACAGGCAGAGATGGAGAGAGAGAGAGAGAGAGAGAGAGAGAGAGAGATACAGAGAGAGAGAGATGAGAAATAGAAAGAGAGAGAGAGAGAGAGAGAGATGAGACAGGCAGAGATGGAGAGAGAGGCTAAAGGCAAAAGAAAAGACCATCCACGTCCATAGCTTTTCTTGTACCAATTCCCTCTCGGTAACCTGACTCACCTTTTCCCCTTTAGCTTGTGCAGCTCACGTTGCACTCCCCCCCTCCCCCTTCCCCCCCTCTCCTTCCCCCTGTCCCCCTCTCCCTCTCCCTTTCCCTCTCTTCTCTCCCTTATTCTTATCCTTCCCCCTTGCCGCTCTCCCTCCCCTTTCCCTCTCCCTTCCCTGTACCCCTCTCCTCTCTCCCTTATTCTTATCCCTCTCCCTTCCCCCTTCTCTCTCACCCTTGCCGCTCTCCCTCTCACTCCCCTTTCCCTCTCCCTTCTCTTCCCCCCTCTCCCTCCCCCTTTCCCTCTCCTCTCTCCCTTATTCTTATCCCTCTCCTTTCCCCCTTCTCTATCCCCCTTGCCGCTCTCCATCTCCCTCTCCCTTGCCCCCCTCTCCCTCCCCCTTGCCCCTCTCCCTCTCCCTCCCCTTTCCCCCCTCTCCCTCCCCCTTGCCCCTCTCCCTATCCCTCCCCCTTGCCCCTCTCCCTATCCCTCCCCCTTTCAACCTCTCCGTCCCTTTTCTTCCTCTCCCTCTCCCACTTCCCACCCCCCTCTCCCCAACGCCTTTTATACCCCCTTACACAACCCTTTGCACCCCCCCCCCCACTCTATCTTCATCTCCCCCTTCCTTTTATCCTTTACCCCTTCCCCCTATCTCATCTCCCCTCGAACCTACCACTCTCAGTTTAATCCTTTCCCTTTCTCCCCTTCTCTTCCACCCTTTTTCTTTCGTTCTCCTCCTTCACTCTCTCTCCCTTTCTCCCTACCCTCTACTCTACTCTTCCTCCCCCTGCACTTCCCCCCGCGCCCCTTACTCTTTTCCCCACCCCCTCCACTTCTTCCTTACCCCTTTCCCCTATTTTCCCACTTACTTTTCCTTCCCCACCCCTCGCCCCTCTTCTTTCCTCTCCTTCCCCACCCCTCACCCCTCTTCTCCCCTCTCCTCCCCCACCTCTCACCCCTCTCCTCCCCCACCCCTCACTCCCTTCCTCCTCCAACCCTTCCCCTTTAACCCTCCCTCTCCTTCCTCCCGCCCACCCCACCCCACCCCACCCCACCCAACCCCTTTCCCCCTATCTACCCCTATCTCCCACTCCTCCTCCTCCCCCTCCCCCCTGCGCCTCTCTCCCTCTCCCCTTTTATGGGTAATATCTGGTCCTGCGTCAGGTTTTGGCCAACCCAACTCTGCCAACGCATCGCCCCTTTGCCCTTCACCTCTTTAATGTTGCTTGTGTAACTCCTAGCAACCTCAGGCACACTCTGGCACACTCTGGCACTCTCGTCCTGTTGGCTGCTTCTGCTTGTTGGTGGTGGAAGGGCTGGCCTGTTTGATATCATTGTTGTTATCAGCTTTGTTTGGATTTATTGGAGTATCTTCGTCATCATCCTTCATTCTCTATCTCCCTTGTTCCGTTCTTCCCTCTCTTCTTGTTCCGTCTCTCCCTCTCTCTCTCTCTCTCTCTTCCTTCCGTTCCGCCGTCCCTCTGTCCTTCACTCGTTCTCCCTCTCCCTCCCTCCCTTCCTTCCTTTCTTCCTTCCCTCCTTCTCCCTCTCCCTACCACCCACCCTCCTTCTCCCCATTCCATCCACCCACCCACCCTCCCACCCACCCACCCTCCCACCCTCCTTCTCCCCATTCCTCCCACCCTTCTTCTCCCCATCCCACCCACCCACCCTCCCTCCCATCCCTCCCACCCTCACACCCTCCCTCCCTCTACATCATTCCCCCAAAACAACCCTTCTCTGCCATCGAGACCTTCCCCTCCTCCTCCTCCTCCTCCTCTGCAACGGAACTGCCTCAACGTCGATCCTTAAACCCCGAGAGACCTCGCTCGCCGAAGATAAGTGTAATTTACTCACGTGATGGCCTGTCCACGAGTAAATATTCGCCCTATCCTGATGATCCAATTCTCCCTTTTCTTTTCTTTTTTAGTCCTATTTCCTTCCTTCTTTCCTTGGTTTAGTTCTCTGTTTTACTCCTTCTACTCCCTTCATCCCTTGATTTACTTACTTCTCTGTTTTATTCTATATACTCCCTTCTTCACTCTTCCTTCTTTTCTATATCCATGCTTTCTTTTTTTTTCTTCTTCTTTTTTTGTACGTCTCCTCCTCTTTCCTACCCTTCTTCCCCTTTCCTCTTCTTTACTCTTCCTGTCCCCCCTCCCTTCCTCCCATCTCCTTTTCTTTACTCCTCGTCTTCCTATTCCTCCTCCCCCTCCTCCTTCGTCTTCCCTCCTCCTTCTTCTTCTTCTTCTTCTTCTTCTTCTTCTTCTTCTTCTTCTTCTTCTTCTTCTTCTCCTCCTCCTTCCTCCTCCTCCTCCTCCTCCTCCTCCTCCTCCTCCTCCTCCTCCTCCTCCTCCTCCCTCCCCCTCCTCTACCTTTTAACACTTATTTTTTCTTTACCTATTGGACTGTGATTCCTTCCTTTGTCATTTGCATTATTGTTCATATTATCTCTATAAAAAAATATATCCTATAATTGTTTATACATTTTTCATACGATATCTAATTCACAGTTTATTATCACAATCCTTTCCATTTCTTTTCTTACAGCCAATATTGTTCAAAAGAATCATAAATATCTTCCTCTCCTTTTCTTCATTAATTACAATGATCGCCACTAATTATGCTTAACGACATCTAACATGACCATTAAGTCCTGCAAGTGTTATTCATTAAGTCATACGAGAGAAATCAAAGGCTAATTCTTCTCTCTATTACTCATTCACAAATCATTTAACTCATTGAGGAGTTACGACGACCAGTAGTGGACACCAGAGGAACAGGATTAATTTGCTTAAACATTTTTCTCTTTCTCTCTCTTTATCTCTCTCTCTTTCTCTCTATCTCTCTCTCTCTATATATATATATCTTTCTCTCTTTCTTTCTTTCATTGTCTCTTTCTTTCTTTTCTTTTTTTCCCTCTCCCTCTCTCTCTATCGATCTATCTCTCTCTTTCTTTTTTACTCTCTCTCTCTTTCTCTTTATCTCTCTCTCTCTCTCTCTCTCTCTCTCTCTCTCTCTCTCTCTCTCTCTCTCTCTCTCTCTCTCTCTCTCTCTCTCTCCCCCCCTTCTCTTCGGTTAGATCTCTCTCTATCTCTCTTTTTTTCTTTCCTTTTCTTGTTGTCGCTTGGTCTCTCCCTCTCCCTTTCTGTCACTCTATGCCTTTCTTCTCTCTCTCTTCTCTCTCTCTCTCTTTCCCCCTCTCCCTCTCTCTCTCTCTCTCTTTCTCTCTCTCTCTCTCTCTCCCTCTCTCTCTCTCTCACTCTCTCTCTCACTCTCCCTCTCCCTCTCTCTCTCCCCCCCTCTATCTCTCCGCCCCCCTCTCTCTCTCCCTCTCCCTCCCTCCCTCTCTCATCTAATACCCACATCATTACAATACATAACACTCAGATTTCCCTTCCTCCCTTTCTCTCATGGCACAACAAAGAACAACAAAGCAACCAAGCGGAGGGAGCTAAAAGCACCCAGTCACGGGAAGTGTTGCATCATCGGCGAAAATATAAGGAACACTACAAAGGTTGCGGTTCAAGCTACCAGATCCTCTACTCTGAAGGATTACCGCAAATTAGGTACGTAGGAAAAAAAAAAGTGTATTCATGATTCCTAGAAGCAGTGGAATAAAGGTGTTTAAAAATGGAGAGATGGAGAGATGAGAAGATAAGGGAGAGAGGGGGGAGGAGGGAGGAGGGAGGAGAGAGAGAGAGGGAGGGAGGGAGGGAGGGAAGGAGGAAAGGGAAGGAGAGGAGAGGAAGGGAGGAGAGAGAAGAGCGAAAGAGAAGAAAGAGAGAGAAAGAGAGAAAGAGAAAGAAAGAAAGAAAGAAGAAAAAAAAAAAAAAAAAGAAAAAAAAAAAAAAAAAAAAAAAAAAAAAAAAAAAAAAAAAAAAAAAACAAAAAAAAAAAAAAAAAAAAAAAGCAACAAAAAACTCCACATCGACTCCGAGACCCCGTGTTTAAACGACCAACACAGATTCCCAGAGATATTTGGTTACACTCTCCTCCTATTTATGCGCAACCAATTAGTACTATTTGCATGGCTGCCTGACGGAAAGGAGCGCCATGCATTTTCCTCCGGAGGGCGACTTCTCTTCGCGTTCTTCCCCCAATCCCCTGGAGTTAGTGACCTTCAACGTCGCAAAACCTCTGTCTTTGGCAAGGGCCTCGCGTAAGGAAAGAAAACGCGATGGATTTTCACTCGGTATTTTTTTTTTTTTTATTTTATCTTTTTTTTTTCCCCTCTTGTTCTCGGCTATGGTGTTTTGTTTTTGTTTGTTTTTTTCATTATCGTCATAATCATCATCCTTTTTTTATCAGCTTATTCTTCTTCTTCTTCTTCTTTTTGTTTCTCCTCTTCCTCCTCTTCCTCCTCCTCCTCCTCCTCCTATCATCATCATCATCATCATCACCACCATCACCACCACCACCACCATCACCACCACCATCATCACCACCACCACCACGATCATAAACACCAAAACAATAAACTACCATAAAACAATTAATAAAATCAGACAGGAATCAGACCCACTGCGTCAAAATATAATATCAACACAAACAAAATGAAATGCAACACACGATACAAACTAAACAATGTCAATAGCAGCATAACGTCATTGACACTTTTCCCTTCGTAACCACGTTAGGAAATCAAACAGCTATTATCATTGTTGTTGTTGTTGTTTTGTTGTTGTTGCTAGCTTTTATCATCGTCATTGTTATGTTTATCATTAATATTATGATTGTCCTTCTTATTAGGGGGTGGGAGGAGGAGGAGGAGGAGGAGGAGGAGGAAAGGAGGAGAAGAAGATGATGATAATGATGATAATGATGATGATGATGATGAAGAGGAGGAGGAGGAGGGGGGGAGGAGGAGGAGAAGGAGGAAAAAGATGAAAAAAGAGGAACAGGGGAAAGTAGGATGAGGAGGGGGCTTATGAAGAAGAAGAAGCATAAGAGAAGGAATAACAGGAAAGAGGAGGAGAGGAGGGGGTGAGGGAACAACACTTTTCGTATTCAATGAAGACCTACTTTTCACCTCCCCCCCCCTTCCCTCTCTGCGTAATCCATCACACACCCACACACACTATATATATATGTATATATGTATATATATATATATATATATATATATATATATATATACACATATATATGAATATAAATATATATATAAATACATATATATATATATATATATATATATATATATATATATATATATATATATATATATATAAAGAGATGTATGCACAAACACACACACAAACACAATACAAGCAGGCAGGGATGTACCCCAAGTCGACATATAAAATATACATACAGCAGTCGATAAAGTAATAAATTGCTTGAGGAATGCATATATCATGAAAGCACATTATTCAGCAAACAAATAATTGCTTTGAATAATGTACACGTACGTATAAATAAAAGGGGTATAAGCATGTCCCTTTCTTTTGCTTGCGCTTACAAGCATGTATGTCAGATCCTGTACACGATTCGGTGCATGAAGCAAGCAAGCGCGAGGAGAGATGGGGTGAAGGGGGGGGGGCGGGGGACGGATGGGGTGTAAAGGGGGGGGGTGAAGGGGGCGGGGGGTGAAGTGGGGGGGATGGGGTGAAAGGGGGGGGCGGATGGGGTGAAAGGGGGGGTGGATAGGGAGGAGAGGAGGAGGAGGAGGAGGAGGAGGAGGAGGAGGAGGAGGAGGAGGAGGAGGAGGAGGAGGAGGAGGAGGAGGAGGAGGCAGAGACGGGGTCACGCCACGAGTAGAAAGTGGATATGTGTACATGTGGCACCCATTCTGTCTTCGGCGCGAGCACTTTAGCTCATTCCCCACACCGCCGCCGCCGCTGCCACCACTTCGAACTCACGACCGCTAACATCCCCATCGAAAACAACAGCGCCAACACCGCGAACATCATAGCCATTAACACCGCGAACGCCAGCCTCGCTCTAAACTCATCTACCGACACGGTTAATCGACACGAACAGCCGCCGCCGCCGCCGCTAACAAGACAACCGACATCGGTAACTCCATTGCACTGGCTCCGGCATCGCTACTCACTTCTGCTAAATGAGCGCTAAACAAACGGGGCTTCATTCGCTACGCGTCGCTCGCCTCGTGACACGTGTCGCTCAGTGTCTCTAGTAACTTCGACTCAACTCGGCTTCATAATTCACCTCTCTGAATCCCCAGGAAACATCTATTGCAATTCGCTTAATTGTAAAATAACCGTGGGAATAAGATCACGGGTTCTGGTAATAGTATCTCGAGGACATTGGCGTAACTGATAAAATGTTGCAGGTCATGCAATACTGAGGAATGGCCCTAAATTGATCATTCTCAACACGCGTGGAAATACGTCATATGCACCTGCACTCACTGAGAGAATTCAATGCGCTAATGATCAATGTTTTCCATTGGTAAGTAATTAAATAGATACGATAAAGACCGTAATTCATTCGAGGTACTGAAATGTGATCCCTTAAAGAGCTGGGATAGTTAAGTGTAAATAAAATCCGTTTTAGTCTCTTGTCTCATCAACAAACAACAACAAACAACAACAATAATAATAACAGTTATAAGTAACATAAATAATCGCTTTATTACGATCATTATGTTGTTTCTATGTGATTAGATTCCGCCAATTTTCACTCTCAGTCGTTCAACATTCACTTACCTCGAGTTTCTCACGCTTGCAGACTTATTCCCACACCTACAGTTATTTTCCCACGCTCATAACTCTATCCCCTTATTCTCACCTACGTTGTCACAATTATATTACTTAACCTTGCTGACTTATAAGCATGTAACTGCCAGGAAAATATTTGTCAGAGAGCTTAAAATAGTAGAACCTTTTATTTTCCGTTCTCTTTTTCTTTCCAGCAACCCCCCCCCCCTCCCCTGAGAATAATAAAAGGCTTGCATTGCTTCTGACATAACCTTCGTCAGTGTACATAATGTAACTGATTGTGCTACAGATCCCAGTGTACATATTGTAAATGTAAAAATACCGGATTGTGCTACAGATCCCAGTGTACATAATGTAAATGTAAAAAAAAAAAAAACTGATTGTGCTATAGATCCCAGTGTACATAATGTAAATGTAAAAAAAAACTGATTGTGCTACAGATCCGGCTTGGGAAAACGACACCTGTTTCCAGTTCTATAAAGAACTCACAAGGTTCTATTTGTAACCGTGATCCGTTTCTGAGACAGTAGTTCCAGTGTCTATAAAACTGTGAATAATAAGTACGATATTTTATCACGCCAAATGAACAGCTATATCATTACCCAAATAGAATGTTATGAGCCGTGGAGTGGAAAATGTCTTCAAGATTTTTTATTTTTTTTACTTTTTTTTTTTTTTTTTTTTATCGACCTGCTGTATACAGATAGAGACGAGAGAAAAAAATATATATATATTTCCCCCTTTTAATCAATCGATAATTAATCGAAAAAAAAGAAATACGTGTAATGAGCATAAGTCACCTCAACATCCACCTGACGTTAACAAGCCATGCATGATACAGAATACCAAACTAAGTTCAAGCATTACCGAATTCCATGTATCTGACAAGCCAATCACGTCACGCCACCTCAATCCCACAAGGAACCAGATTATTATCCATGGATAAGGAGCCAAAATCCCCGTAACTCTGATGGCGCTTTGCATAACACTTCCTTGACCCGAGAGTAAAATTCGAAGTACTTGAGAAAAGCGACTAAAATTCCAATCAAAACCTGGTGCGTAAGGCTTATATAGACGAATCTAATGATACCAGTAATCATCAATGCATTGAAATGGAATAACTGATCTTTAGCTTTTCGTCTTTCGCCTCTTTGACACTGCCGCTGCAAGGGATGGCATTAACAGCAGTTACAGCTCACCACAGTCACAAGTGGTGTGACCTCCAGTAGAACACGCCTCCCTGCTTTGCTGTGAGATAGAATCATCTCTTTCTCGGTCTCTCTCTCTCTCTCTCTCTCTCTCTCTCTCTCTCTCTCTCTCTCTCTCTCTCTCTCTCTTACACACATATCTGAACACACGCGGGCGCACACACACATGCTCTCACACAAACACCCCCCCACCCCCCACAACCCCCCCCTTCCCCCACCCCCACACCCACACGCACAAACAAAACACACACAAAAAAAACAAAAAACAAGCAAACGAACACACCGCCTGCCTGCCTGCCAGCAACAATGTCACCACCACTCGACTGAACCAGAAACCGCAACAGACTCAAGCTAATTTGCTCGGACGAACTCAACTGCCGTAGCCGCTTTGACCTCCAGCAGGGAGTCAGTGAATTATGTCTTATTCGTTTGCTTCGGGCTTTGTGTTCCTTCATCTGCACCCTGTCTTCTACTCGGATGAAAGGACCATCAGAACTGCCTTATTTTCATTTTTTTTTTTTCGTAGAAAAGCCGTATATTCAGGGTTTTTTTTTCGTAGAACTGCCTTATTTTCAGGTTTTTTTTTTTTTTTTTTATCTGGCTTCTACGGAATAATAACTCTTATTAAATGGAAGGTTGGTTCTGCAGGGTGGAATAATGATTCGGAAGGTTGGTTCGACAAGACGGAATATCGGTTCTACGGGACGGAATACTGATTCGGAAGGTTGGTTCTACAAGACGGAATATTGATTCGGAAGGTTGGTTCTACAAGACGGAATATTGATTCGGAAGGTTGGTTCGACAAGACGGAATATCGGTTCTGATGGGGACACACGACTGGAAGGTTGGTTCTCTAGATTTAATATTCGGTCATGAACGGAATACTGATTCGGAAGGTTGGTTCTTCAGGACGGAATATCGGTTTTACAGAACGGAATACCGATTCGGAAGGTTGGTTCTACAAGACGGAATATCGGTTCTACAGAACGGAATACCGATTCGGAAGGTTGGTTCTACAAGACGGAATATCGGTTAAGACAGAACATCGACTTCACAAACCGGACCACGAATTCTACAAAACAGAAAGATAACAGATAACAGAGATACAGCATGTTCATCCAACAACATAGTCGACTACAGTTCACAATATTAATCCGAATATTAATAAAAAAAAAATAATAATAATAAAAAAAATGCTATGGTACCATATGATAACTCACCGGACACACATTTCGAGAAACATCTTTTCATAAAAAGTCTTCTTTCTCGTTATGACTTTCGCAAGTTTTGATAAAAAAAGTTTGAATTTATATGCAAACGGGTTTAATCTCTCTTTTCTTTTACCTTTCCACTCATTTTTTTTTTTTTTTTTTTAATGATTACTTTCATGTGAGGTCTTAATATAACTGCGATGTATCTCCCATGATTAAGACTGTATATCAAAGAGCAATGTTCTCCGTAAAAAAATAAATATCAAGAGGTTTTATATCGCGGTGGTGTTAGCAAACGAATCTAATTTCTCGCGGTCCGTTCCTAGAAATGGGAATGCTAAGGAACGAAAGGAATGGAGGAAGAAAAATCAAGTTGCGTATGGACAGAAAGGGATACGTTCTCTGCTCTTTGTTTTTCGTGTGTTCTTCTTCCGCATGACTTTTTTCCTGTCTTCTTGTTATTCTTCTTATTATTATTCTTCGTCTTCTTTTCTTTTTCTTCTTCTTCGTCTTATTTTCTTTTTCTTCTTCTTTTTCTCTTTCTTCTTCTTCGTCTTCTTCTTCTTTTTCTTTCTCTTTTTTCTTCTTCTTCTTCTTCTTCTTCCTCTTTTTTTTCTTCTACCTCGTCTTCTTTCTTCTTTCTTTCCTCTTCTTTTCTTTTTCTTCTTCTTCGTCTTATTTTCTTCTTCTTCTTCTTCGTCTTATTTTCTTTTTCTTCTTCTTCGTCTTCTTTTCTACTTCTTATTCTTCTTTTCTCTCTTTTCTTCTTCTTCTAATCCTCCTCCTCCTTCTCCTTCTTCTCCTATGTACACCTACTCCTATTCTTCCCCCATTCTTGCTTTTATCTTTACTTTTCCTTTCACTCTTAATTCTATTCTTATACCTCTTCCTTCCTCCCTCCCCCTCCCCCTCTCCCCCCTCCTCCCCCTCCTCCTCCTCCTCCCTCCCTCTCCCCCTCCTCCCCCCTCTCCCCCACCTTCCCCCCCTCAACATGCTCTGCAACCTAACACGAATCTCCGCGTCTCTTGGCCTCAGCAGTTGAATGGATGCAAGAGATTGAGCGGGATTCGAACGGATTCGGGATTCAAATGTAGATCCGCGTGAGTGATGCGGCCGCTGCGACCTCCGACGTGGCTGATTCTTGTTGCAATGGCAGTTGCGATGTCATGTGCAACACTTAATATCACTAACAAGGAGGATAGTGACGTCTTATTCCTTATTCTCATCTCCAGAAATGCTTGATTTCTCTTATTATATCTCTAATGTATCGGTGGAAAAAATGAGATGGTACTAGACAACTTTGGGCAAGCTCAATATCAAAGCTTTATTTACTTTAATATAAAACTTTTGATCATTTAATTGTCAGTGATCCAGTCTTCACAGTATTAAGGGTTTCATCGATCCTGCATACGGAATATCTTTATTCATGTGTTTATAATTATATATATATATATATATATATATATATATATATATATATATATATATATATATTTTTTTTTTTTTTTTTTTTAAGGTATGCAGAACGCCAACTAAAATTGTTAAATAACATAAAAACTGCCATTATCCTCAGTCCAGTGATTTCGAAAGAACATTTCCCCAAAAACAAGTATTTTCCAACCGAATGAACTGATTGTTCAACCACGAAAATGATTGATATAAATATTATGAAATTCCTTAATGAGTGTTGTTGTTTCTGGGTTTGTCCTTCAGAACAACGAACCACAAGGGAATCGATTGTTCACAACAGTTCGAGCAAAGTGAACCACTAATCTCGTCCCATAAAGGCTTTTTGAACACTCAGAAGATCCACCCACGCCAGCAGTTCAAGCGCCTACAAACTAAACATTCTGGAAATGCAATCGTAAAAAAAAGAAGAAAAAAAAAAAAATGCGTGCGTTCCCAAAAGCATGTCTCTTTGGAATAACAGAACTTCCACGGATATGATTTTTTTTTTTTTTTTTCTATTATCGAGTGGTAGGGTGGAGTGAGGGGAGAGGGAGAGGGGGTATAGGAGAAGAGAGAGAAGAGGATATAGGAGAGGGGAGAGGGAAAGCAAGGGAGAGGGAGAGAGTAAAGTAAAGTAAAGGCAGAGCGAGAGGGAAGGGGAGGGGGAGGGAGAGGGAGAGAGAGAGAGGAGGGAGGGAGAGGAGGAGGTATGGAGGGAGGGGGGCTATAGGGCCATCGATTGGCCTAAGCGCGGAAGCCACATCTCTGCAGAGCGGTTAATCAATCCAATTAACGTGAATATATATACAGGGTGTGGTGGCATTTACTCGAGTCCCTTGAAGGTGCATACTAGGGTCAAGATCCCATCAGTACCCAAAGCTACATTGAAGCTCTCCGACTCAGCTGTTATCATACTCTGTCAACTTAATTTTCGCATGATAATAACAAATTCAAAAAGTAAAGAAAAAATGTAACTGTCTACATCCCAGAAAAAAGGTGTATATATATATATATATATATATATATATATATATATATATATATATATATTATATATATATATATATATATATATATATATATATATATGAATTCATATCATACAAAGAAATAAGTAGTCGAGATAATGTTTGAGGGAACTGGAAAAAAAAAAAAATCTTCACATGTTTATTTTCATCTTCCCCTCAAATATTTGTAAAATCCACAAGCAGGGTATATAAATAAACGCGTATTGTGAAACGAAACAGTTGACTTAAAAAAAGCAAAAACACAAAAAAACAAAAACAGAA
>BOPN01006135.1:57677-65177 GCA_017312705.2 Penaeus japonicus
GAAATTTGAAAGATACTTCTAGGAAGGAAAAGAAGAAGGAGAAGAAGAAGAAGAAGAAAAAAAAAGAAAAAGAAAGAAGAAAAAAAAGAAAAAAAAAAAAAAAAAAATAAATATAAATATATATATATATATATATATATATATATATATATATATATATATATATGTATATGTATATATATATATATATATATATATAGTGAAACATAAGTTTTGAAAGATTGGAAAATATTTCTCAAACGGTAAAGAGAAAAGCCATATTGAAATATAGTGATTAGTTTCAAAGGCTTGGAAAATGTTGAAAATAGAAAGATTGAAAAAAAATAAAATAAAAAAAATAACGAGCTGCAGAATTTTCCTATAGAGATCATATCATGGTTTTCAGAAAGATCAAGAAAGTATAACAAAGTAATAAATAAATAAACAAATATATAGATAGATAGATAGATACATACATAGATACATAGATATAGATAGATAGATAGATAGATAGATAGAAATAGATAGATAGATATAAATATAGAGATATAATTAAAAGTCAAGAAATCAAACCAGATCTAAAAAAAAAAAAAAATAATAAAAAATAAAGAAACGATTATTTCACAACCTTATCCTTTTTGACGATTTTTGCTAATTTTGGAGTAAAAAAAATAGTATCAAATGTCTTTAAGAAAAAAAAAATCATTACCAACATTATATTTCACACAGTCTTCACCTCGACTACAATATTACGCATGTTTGTAATTTCATCATCTGTGTATATCAAACCGTACAATAATATCTGATAATCGGCTAATGTTTACAAACAATTTATCACGTGGAAGGTATGAAAAAAAGAGGATAATTATTCACTATTATAAAAGCAATCCGGATAAATCATCACTGGACGTACTAAGCGAATATTGTGAGGAAAATGGTGATGAAGCTGTGGTGCTGATGGTGATGATTATTGTGGTGATGATGATGGTGATAGATGATGATAATGGTGGTTGTGGTTTTGGTGGCGGTGGTGGTGGTGATAATGATGATGATAAAGATATTGATGATGATGCTGATAATGATAATTATCATTATCAATATTATTACTTTTATCATTAGTATCATTATTATTCTCTTTATTAACATCATTATCATCATCATCATCATCATCATCATCATTATTATTATTATTATTATTATTATTATTATGATGATAATAATAATAATAATAGTATCAATAACAACATAAATAATAATAGTAGTAATGATGATGATGATGATGATGATGATGATGATGATGATGATAATAATAATAATGACAGTGATGCTAATGATAATCAGAACTTACAATGAGCCTAAATCTGAATGCCCATTATTGTTTCCTTAACATAATAGTGATTATAACAACAGCAGATACTGATTATAGTTATAATGATGGTAACAATGATGATAGAACTCATAATAGTAAATAATGATAGTAGTGATAATGATAATGATGTTAACAAAAACAATCACATTTAATATTTACAAAAACAACAATAATAACCAAAAAAAAAAAAAACAATAATAACATCAACACCAAAACCACCGCCAGCATTAACAACAACAACAACAACAACAACAACAACAATAATAATAACAATATTGACAACAACAATCAACAACTGCAATTCGTTCACGTTTCTGCAACAACAGATTCGAATTAGTTACAAGATCCATAAAAAATTATCACATCTTTTGATATACAACTTTCTTCAGTGAGATATATATATATTTTTTTCAATTTATTTCCTTTTCCTTTTTTTACATTTATATCAAAACAAACTTCTCTACTTGTTTTGATATTAATCAAATCTCTTACCTATTTTGAATTCTGAAGACGACAGACAGAAAATGCATCTTCAACACGCTTCTTCATAAGTAGCATAATCATGTATTGTTTACCCAATGTGTCTTCTTATGGCATGAACATATTATCATATTATCAATTGGTAAGTTATTTATTATCTTCAATCTATGTTCAGTTGCGTCGTTGCACATTTATTGGGATATTTACTCTTTATGGTTTTATTAACGCCATGTTCCTTCCGAATTTGGTTTGATGGAATCTAGTGATGCGGAGGTAATCTATATGAAAAAAGAAGTCGATATATATATATATATATATATATATATATATATATATATATATATATATATATATATATATATATTTATTTAGATGTTTAGATGTATAGATGTTGGTGTTTTAGAGATGTTTATTGACATAACCAGTTTCTCATAAAGTCGATGTAAACTTTCGGTTGTTAGAGTCTCTCCTATTTCCCGCATCACACTCTCTGCTCGAAATAGGTGGTGTGAAGGCCGCCTGTGGAAATAGGTGGTGTGAAGGCCGCCTGTTTAATAGGTGGTGTGAAGGCCGCCTGTTTAATAGGTGGTGTGAAGGCCGCCTGTTTAATAGGTGGTGTGAAGGCCGCCTGTTTAATAGGTGGTGTGAAGGCCGCCTGTTTAATAGGTGGTGTGAAGGCCGCCTGTTTAATAGGTGGTGTGAAGGCCGCCTGTTTAATAGGTGGTGTGAAGGCCGCCTGTTTAATAGGTGGTGTGGAGGCCGCCTGTTAATAGGTGGTGTGGAGGCCGCCCGTGTGTGCGTGGCCGAGTGACACCGCAGCCTTTATGTACTCACTCGGGTTTAAATGGGTCGATCAACATGTCCGCGGAGATGTGACTTGTATGCGGAGGCCAATCGATCACATGGCCTCCCCACCCCCCCTACCTCTACCCCCACCCTCCCCTACCCCACCCTTCCTCCACCTGCTCTTCTCCCTTCGTCTTCTTATTTCTCTTTACTGTTGCTCCTTCTCCTTCTCTTGGTGTGAAGGCCGCCTGTTTAATAGGTGGTGTGAAGGCCGCCTGTTTTAATAGGTGATGAAGACCGCCTGTTTAATGAGTGGCGTGAAGGCCGCCTGTTTAATAGGTGGTGTGAAGGCCGCCTGTTTAATAGGTGGTGTGAAGGCCGCCTGTTTAATAGGTGGCGTGAAGGCCGCCTGATCTGGCAAATTATTGTGAAGGCCGCCTGTTTAATAGGTGGCGTAGAAGGCCGCCTGTTTAACCATAGGTGGCGTGAAGACCGCCTGTTTAATAGATGGCGTGAAGGCCGCCTGTTTAATAGAGTGGCGTGAAGGCCGCCTGTTTAATAAAGTTGGTGTGAAGGCCATCTGTTTAATAGGTGGTGTGAAGGCCGCCTGTTTAATGGGTAGTGAAGGCCGCCTGTGGAAGCTTTCTAGGTGGTGTGAAGGCCGCCTGTTTAATAAGGTGGCGTGAAGGCCGCCTGTGAAATAGGTGAAGTTGTGAAGGCCGCCTGTTTAATAGGTGGTGTGAAGGCCGCCTGTTTAATAGGTGGTGTGAAGGCCGCCTGTGGAAATAGGTGGTGTGAAGGCCGCCTGTTTGTAGGTGGTGTGAAGGCCGCCTGTTTAATAGGTGGCGTGAAGGCCGCCTGTTTAATAGGTGGCGTGAAGGCCGCCTGTTTAATAGGTGGTGTGAAGGCCGCCTGTTTAATAGGTGGTGTGAAGGCCGCCTGTTTAATAGGTGGTGTGAAGGCCGCCTGTTTAATAGGTGGCGTGAAGGCCGCCTGTTTAATAGGTGGCGTGAAGGCCGCCTGTTTAATAGGTGGTGTGAAGGCCGCCTGTTTAATAGGTGGTGTGAAGGCCGCCTGTTTAATAGGTGGTGTGAAGGCCGCCTGTTTAATAGGTGGTGTGAAGGCCGCCTGTTTAATAGGTGGTGTGAAGGCCGCCTGTGGAAATAGGTGGTGTGAAGGCCGCCTGTTTAATAGGTGGTGTGAAGGCCGCCTGTTTAATAGGTGGTGTGAAGGCCGCCTGTTTAATAGGTGGTGTGAAGGCCGCCTGTTTAATGAGTGGTGTGAAGGCCGCCTGTTTAATAGGTGGTGTGAAGGCCGTCTGTTTAATAGGTGGTGTGAAGGCCGCCTGTTTAATAGGTGGTGTGAAGGCCGCCTGTGGAAATAGGTGGTGTGAAGGCCGCCTGTTTAATAGGTGGCGTGAAGGCCGCCTGTGGAAATAGGTAGTGTGAAGGCCGCCTGTTTAATAGGTGGCATGAGGCACCTGTTTAATAGGTGGTGTGAAGGCCGCCTGTTTAATGAGTGGTGTGAAGGCCGCCTGTGGAAATAGGTGGTGTGAAGGCCGCCTGTTTAATAGGTGGCGTGAAGGCCGCCTGTGGAAATAGGTAGTGTGAAGGCCGCCTGTTTAATAGGTGGCATGAAGGCCACTATTTTAATAGGTGGTGTGAAGGCCGCCTGTTTAATAGAATGAAGTGAAAATGAACTGAAAATGAACTGAAAGTGAACTGGAAATGAACTGGAAATGAAGTGAAAATGAACTGAAAATGAACTGAAAGTGAACTGGAAATGAACTGGAAATGAAGTGAAAATGAACTGAAAATGAACTGAAAGTGAACTGGAAATGAACTGGAAATGAAGTGAAAATGAACTGAAAATGAACTGAAAGTGAACTGGAAATGAACTGGAAATGAAGTGAAAATGAACTGAAAATGAACTGAAAGTGAACTGGAAATGAACTGGAAATGAAGTGAAAATGAACTGAAAATGAACTGAAAGTGAACTGGAAATGAACTGGAAATGAAGTGAAAATGAACTGAAAATGAACTGAAAGTGAACTGGAAATGAACTGGAAATGAAGTGAAAATGAACTGAAAATGAACTGAAAGTGAACTGGAAATGAACTGGAAATGAAGTGAAAATGAACTGAAAATGAACTGAAAGTGAACTGGAAATGAACTGGAAATGAAGTGAAAATGAACTGAAAATGAACTGAAAGTGAACTGGAAATGAACTGGAAATGAAGTGAAAATGAACTGAAAATGAACTGAAAGTGAACTGGAAATGAACTGGAAATGAAGTGAAAATGAACTGAAAATGAACTGAAAGTGAACTGGAAATGAACTGGAAATGAAGTGAAAATGAACTGAAAATGAACTGAAAGTGAACTGGAAATGAACTGGAAATGAAGTGAAAATGAACTGAAAATGAACTGAAAGTGAACTGGAAATGAACTGGAAATGAAGTGAAAATGAACTGAAAATGAACTGAAAGTGAACTGGAAATGAACTGGAAATGAAGTGAAAATGAACTGAAAATGAACTGAAAGTGAACTGGAAATGAACTGGAAATGAAGTGAAAATGAACTGAAAATGAACTGAAAGTGAACTGGAAATGAACTGGAAATGAAGTGAAAATGAACTGAAAATGAACTGAAAGTGAACTGGAAATGAACTGGAAATGAAGTGAAAATGAACTGAAAATGAACTGAAAGTGAACTGGAAATGAACTGGAAATGAAGTGAAAATGAACTGAAAATGAACTGAAAGTGAACTGGAAATGAACTGGAAATGAAGTGAAAATGAACTGGAAATGAACTGAAAATGAACTGAAAATGAACTGGAAATGAACTGAAAATGAACTGAAAATGAACTGAAAATGAACTGAAAATGAACTGGATATGAACTGAAAATGAACCGAAAATGAACTGAAAATGAACTGAAAATGAACCGAAAATGAACTGAAAATGAACTGAAAATAAACGCAGTCAATACAACGACGGCCGGACACGACACAAGCAAAGCATAAAACACAATGTAAAGAGATGTACAGTGACACATATATGCATAAATGTTTACAAAGATGTGAAAAAAAAACTACCTGATAAGATATCGCTAACCTATTCTAGTTTCGTTCCGAATACTTTCCATCCTTCTATTTGTGGTCCAAAGCCACGTGTTGTTCTTTTGAAGAACAGCTGATAAAGGATCGACTAAATAAAAATAACTCAAAAAAAAAAAAAAAAAAAATAGAAAGACAATTCTACTAATTCACATTCAACCTTTTTTTTTCTCTTTTATTAGGAGGGGAGGGGAGGAGGAGGAGGAAGAGGAGGAGGAGACACTGAGACAACAATACGCGCATTGCGAACATCATGCAATTTTAGGCACAGAATATGTGCTTTGTAATAACTGACATCATTCATTATGAAAGCCGTCTGCAACAATTCAACGACTGTTTTTAATTCTGAAAAGGGAAAACAATGCATAATTTCACAGTATTAGCTCAAGCGTCGGACGTCCTTGTATTTTGCGAAAGAAGGGATGGGAATGAGAGGTGATAAATAAGGGAGGAAAAGGGTGATAGATAAAGAAGGTAGAAGGCGATAGAATGGGAATGAGAGGTGATAAATAAGGGAGGAAAAAGGCGATAGATAAAGAAGGTAGAAGGCGATAAATAAAGAAGGAAGAAGGGGATAGAATGGGAATGAGAGGTGATAAATAAGGGAGGAAAAATACGATAGATAAAGAAGATAGAAGGCGATAGAATGGGAATGAGAGGTGATAAATATGGGAGGAAAAATGCGATAGATAAAGAAGGAAGAAGGCGATCGAATGGGAATGAGAGGTGATAAATAAGGGAGGAAAAAGACGATAGATAAAGAAGGGAAAAAAGCGACAAAGAAGGAAGAAGACGATAGACGAAGGAAGAAGGAAGAAAGAAGCACATGAAAGATGAAGAGGTAAGAGGGAGGTGGTATATAAAGAAGAGGACGTAGAACAAAGAAGAATAACCGATGGATAAAGATGTTGAATAGAAGGGGAAGATGATAGGTAAAGAAGGAGAGAGATTGAGAAAGATCCATAAAGAGAAAAACAAAAGAGAAGAAGGAGGAGAAACCGATCGATAAAGATTCAGAGGAATGAAAAGAAGAAGAAGAAGAAGAAAGGGATAAATAATAAAGAGAAAATCGACAGACAAAGAAGAAGAGGAAGCCCCGCCCACGCAGCTCTCCTTCCAAGAGGCTCCAGTACTCTGTCTTATGAGGCTCCAGTACTCTGTCTTATGAGGCTCCAGTACTCTGTCTTATGAGGCTCCAATACTCTGTCTTATGAGGCTCCAGGACTCTGTCTTATGAGGCTCCAGTACTCTGTCTTATGAGGCTCCAGTACTCTGTCTTATGAGGCTCCAATACTCTGTCTTATGAGGCTCCAGTACTCTGTCTTATGAGGCTCCAATACTCTGTCTTATGAGGCTCCAGTGCTCTGTCTTATGAGGCTCCAGTGCTCTGTCTTATGAGGCTCCAGTGCTCTGTCTTATGAGGCTCCAGTGCTCTGTCTTATGAGGCTCCAGTGCTCTGTCTTATGAGGCTCCAGTACTCTGTCTTATGAGGCTCCAGTACTCTGTCTTATGAGGCTCCAATACTCTGTCTTATGAGGCTCCAGTACTCTGTCTTATGAGGCTCCAGTGCTCTGTCTTATGAGGCTCCAGTACTCTGTCTTATGAGGCTCCAATACTCTGTCTTATGAGGCTCCAGTGCTCTGTCTTATGAGGCTCCAGTGCTCTGTCTTATGAGGCTCCAGTGCTCTGTCTTATGAGGCTCCAATACTCTGTCTTATGAGGCTCCAGTACTCTGTCTTATGAGGCTCCAGTACTCTGTCTTATGAGGCTCC
>BOPN01006135.1:70177-75177 GCA_017312705.2 Penaeus japonicus
ACAAAAAAACACTAATACTACGCCCATGAGAAAAGTTTTGCGTCCATGTTGCTATCTCCTTTTTTTCGAAACTCAATGAGACAACGTGAAATTAATAAGGGGATGAACTGTGTTAAAATATCATTAATATAATGAAATGATAAAGAAATAGGGTAGAATGACATTTCTATTGATGCTTCGAATGCTTTTCATGAAGAAAGTCTGTAAATATATCACCATCTATTTACGTGAACGTTAGCTTTAAGAGGTATTTCGGGAAAGAAAAACAAGTTTCGTATTTTCATACTATTAACATTTAGCTCAAACATATATACATATATATATATATATAATATATATATACATAAATCGTGGGCGGAGACAACTGGTACATTTGAAACATAAATAATAAATATTCTCGTTATATTTCGATGCAGCCATAATACGTGTACCTCGAATGTGTTTATATTGCTTTATAAACACTTGTCAGGATTTATTTGATTAACAATTCATTCCTAATCAAAACGTATTAATTTTTTTTATTTTTTTTTATATAATTTCTTGTAAAGTAGCAGCTATCTGTTTTTGTATGTTTTACATTATTATTTGAAATGTAATTTGCATTTAGATTTAAAATTAAAAGCTCAACCAGACGTTTTGTTTGAGCAAGAGAATTTGAAGTGATTTTACCAGCTCAGAAAAAAAAAAAAAAAACGAAAGAAAGGAAAACTAAAGAAATTCGTTTTTTTTATATTTCACTTCTTGTCTTCTTTTTTTTTTCTTATCTTTTCTTTGTTTTGTTGGCCTTTAGCTTCTGTTTTTCTATTCCTACACTTTCTGCTTCTTCTTCCTCAATTCCCTTTTATTATTTTATTTTTATTCTCTTCTTCTTCTTCCTCAATTCCCTTTTATTCTTTTATTTTTATTCTCTTCTTCTTCTTCCTCAATTCCCTTTTATTCTTTTATTTTTATTCTCTTCTTCTTCTTCAATTCCCTTCTATTCTTTTATTTTTACTTTATCTCTTCTTCTTCTCCTCTTCCTCTTTTCTCATTTCCTTCTCCCATTCTTTCTTTCTTCTTCCCTTTATTACCATCATCATTATTATTATCATCATCATTATTATTGCTAATAGTATTATTATCTATATCATCATCATTGTTACTATCATTATTATTCTCCTCCTACTCCTACTCCTGCTGCTGCCCCTCCTCTTCCTCCTTCTCCTCCTCCTTTTCAACCTCTCCCTCTCCTTCTCCTTTTTCTTTTTCGTCTTTTTTTCTTCTTACTATATTTACTTACTATGTTATTTTTCTTCTTCTTCTTCTTCTTCCTCTATTCTACTGTTATTATTATTATTATTCTCCCTCGACTTTTTTTCTTCTCCTTCTTCTTCTTCTTCTTCTCCCACTTCTTCTTTTTTTTTTCTTCTTCTCACTCTTCTTCTTCTTCTCCCTCGCCTTTTTTTTTTTTTTTTTTTGTCTTCTTCTTCTCCCACTTTTTCTTCTTCATCTTTTTATTTTATTTTCCCTCTTCTTCTATTTTTCTTATTTTTCTCCCTTTTCGTCTTCTACTCTCATCTTCTCAATATTCCTTCTTCTTCTTTTATCTTCTTACCATTTCTTCTTCTTCTTCTCCTTCTTCATCTTTTCCTGCTCCTTCTACTTCTCTTCCTCCTCCTTCTCCTTTCTGCAGAATCACAATAAATAAATAAATATGCATATCAACAATTTAACGAACAAACAATAAAACTAATAAATATGTTAAACACAAAGTAAGTCACGATAAACTCCATTACAGCTGTTGAAAATCTCAATCATTTTGTCTGGCCAGTTATAATGTATGCAAATTCTTACGCAAGTGAATTCAGTCTACAAATACCCCCCTCCCCCCCCCCCTCTCTTAAACTCTCTCTCTCTCTCCCTCCCTCTCTCTCTCTCTCTCTCTCTCTCTCTCTCTCTCTCTCTCTCTCTCTCTCTCTCTCTCTCTCTCTCTCTCTCTCTCTCTCTCCCTCTCTCTCTCTCTCCCTCTCTCTTTCTCTCTCTTTTTCTTTCTTTCTCTCTCTCTCTCTTCCACAACCGCAACACTAACTCCTCTTCCCTTCCTCTTCCTTTTCTTTTTCTCTCCTACCCCCTAACCCCCAACCCCCCTCCATCCTCTCCTTCTTTCTCTCTTTTCTCTAATTTCCCTCTTTAGCGTCATACTTAATTAATCTCTCCCTCCCTTACCACATACATATTTCCCCTTTTCCTCTTCCCCTCAACCCGTCCTTCTCTCTCTTCTTTTCCTCCCCTCTCCCTACTTCCCTCTCATATTCCTTCCCTCCCTCCATCCCTTTCTCCTTCTTCCTACTCTTCTCGCTTCCCTTTTCCTTCCTGCCCTCTTCTCCCTCCCTCCCTCCCCCTTCTCCTTCCTCCTTCTCTTCTCTCTCCCTCCCTCACCCTTCTTCCCTCCCTCTTTCCCTCCCCTTCTCCTTCTTCCCTCTCTTTTCCCTTCCCTCCCTCCATCACCCTCCCCTCCTTCCCTCACTCCTCCCCTTCTCCTCCACTCCCTCCCACCCCCCCTCCCTCCCTCCCTCCCTCCCCCTCCCTTCTTCCTTCCCTCCCTCCCATCACCTCGCCCCTCCCCAACCCCCACCCACCCCTTACCAGACTCCGAAGCAACGTGTATGATAAATTGAGATCGGATGGGAACACACTCCAGCTGATTGCCGGAATATGGTTGCCTCTTCCCCCCCCCCTCCCCTCCCCCGCCTCTCCGTCTGCTCGTTCTTGGTGGTTGCGTAGTCTCCTGGTGGTTGAGTCTCCTGGTGGTTGGGTCTCCCTGGCAACTGAGCCTCCAAACAGCTGAGTCTCCAAGCAGTTGAGTCTCCAAGCAGTTGAGTCTCCAAGCAGTTGAGTCTCCAGGCAGCTGAGTCTCCAAGCAGCTGAGCCTCCAAGCAGCTGAGTCTCCAAGCAGTTGAGTCTCCAGGCAGCTGAGTCTCCAAGCAGTTGAGTCTCCAAGCAGTTGAGTCTCCAAGCAGTTGAGTCTCCAATTCCAGCTGAGTCTCCAAGCAGCTGCATAATCAAGCAACTGAGTCTCCAAGCAGTTGAGTCTCCAGGCAGCTGAGTCTCCAAGCAGATGAGCCTCCAAGCAGCTGAGTCTCCAAGCAGTTGAGTCTCCAGGCAGCTGAGTCTCCAAGCAGTTGAGTCTCCAAGCAGTTGAGTCTCCAAGCAGTTGAGTCTCCTAGCAGCTGAGCCTCCAAGCAGTTGAGTCTCCAAGCAGTTGAGTCTCCAAGCAGTTGAATCTCCAGGCAGTTGAGCCTCCAGGCAGCTGAGCCTCCAAACAGCTGAGTCTCCTAGCAGCTGAGCCTCCAAGCAGTTGAGTCTCCTAGCAGCTGAGCCTCCAAGCAGTTGAGTCTCCAGGCAGTTGAGTCTCCTAGCAGCTGAGCCTCCAGGCAGCTGAGCCTCCAAACAGCTGAGTCTCCTAGCAGCTGAGCCTCCAAGCAGCTGAGCCTCCAGGTAGTTGAGTCTCCAGGCAGCTGAGTCTCCAGGCAGTTGAGTCTCCAAGCAGTTGAATCTCCAGGCAGTTGAGCCTCCAGGCAGCTGAGCCTCCAAACAGCTGAGCCTCCAAGCAGTTGAGTCTCCAGGTAGTTGAGTCTCCAGGCAGCTGAGTCTCCTAGCAGCTGAGCCTCCAAGCAGCTGAGCCTCCAGGCAGCTGAGTCTCCAAGCAGCTGAGCCTCCAAGCAGTTGAGTCTCCAGGCAGTTGAGTCTCCTAGCAGCTGAGTCTCCTAGTAGCTAGTTGGTTGGTAGCTCTCTGGACCGGCCGGCTAGTTCGGGTATCCGGTAGTTGTCTGGTGGTTTGGTTGATCCTCGAAGGAGCAGGATAGAGAAATAGCGATTGTGATTGTAGTACTAGTAGTGGTAGTTGTTGCTACGGTAATAATAATGATAAAGAGCATTGCTAATAGTGTTGGTAATAATAATGATGATGGTAGTATTTATGATATTCTTAACTGGGATGGTGGTGATAATAGAATAATAATAATAATAATAATAATAATAATAATAATAATAATAATAATAATAATAATTATGATATTAATATTAATGATAACAAAAATAGTAACGCTTATGGGAACACTAGACATGCCATTAATGTGATAACTTCTAATAAAACAATCATAATAATGACAACAGCAATAATGATGCTAATTCAAAAATAATACCAATAAGAAAAACAAGAATTATAAAAAAGAAAGAATTAAATCAACAACGTTATTTGCAACATGAAAACTGACATGAACAAAATCCATGTCAAGCAACCCTAAACAGCAGACCAACAAAAACAATAACAATCACAATAACGATGAAAGAGGAGAAACAATCCACAACGTCCAACAACCAAATGAACAAATAGGCAATGAGCGACCCTCCCCCATCCCCCCTCCCCCTTCCCCTTTCCCCTCCCCTCCCACCCCTCCCCACGTGTGACCAGGAGCCTCGTTCGGAATCTCTCGTTTACCCTCCAACCCCCCCCCCTCCATCTCACCCCACCCCCCTTACCCCCCCTTACCCCCACCCCCAACCCCCACTCTCTTTCCTTCGTAGCGTTAATAAATTCTCCGTATAAGCCAAGATGTCCGGGATTTCATGCGTGTTACGTAAGAGGCTATTTGGACAAGAGGGGGAGAGGAAGAGGGAGGGAGAGGGAGGTACGGAGGGGAGGGAGGAAGGAGGAGGAAGAGGTGGAGGAGGGAGGGAGGGAGGGGGAATCGTCAGCACACGTTTGGATTCAGGGTTATATCACGGTTGATGCTCCCCTCCCCTCCCCCCCTACTCCCTCCTTACTCCTGGTACCCCCCTCTCTCATCTACCCTTCCTACAGCCCCCCTCTCCCCTCCCCTCCCCCTTCTCGTGCTCTCCCTTCTTTACTATAATAAAGATATTTTTCTCGCTCTTTCTTGTCTAAACTGGAACAAACTTGACATTCGTAAGGATGGCTATATATATGATCTTCATTTTTGCTTGTGATATCATGCGCA
>BOPN01006135.1:80177-82256 GCA_017312705.2 Penaeus japonicus
TATATATATTTTTTTATCATTATCAATAAGAAGTATTATTAATGAAATGAAGATAAGAACGATATGAATATTATTGAAAAAGTTTATATTAACTACAATGATACTACCGATGATGAAAAGGAATAGAATTAGTGATAATGATAATCATGATTATAATGATAGTAACAATAATGATGATAATAATGATGATTATAACACCATGAATATGTGATTATGATAATCATACTTATAATGATAATAACAATATCATGATGATGATATTAATGATAATAATAACATCACAAATGTATGAATATAACTGTTATTAAAATCATAATTATAATAATAATAATAATAATAATAATTAATAATAGCCCTTATTTTCGTTGCACAGGAAAAGGTCAACGAAAACTATAATTAGGTTATTCCTAGGGGCAGTCCTGACCTCCTGCAAAAGCTCTCAAGTTAATATATTTTCTCCATGGATGGACAGACACATTCTTCAATCATTATTAGCTAAAGTAACATAATGTTATAATACTATATATCAGTGTGGTGACAACGCTAATAATGATGATGATAATGACTATATGTAATATAATTATTAGACCTATAAGTATTATTGCCGTTGTTATTATCATTATAATAATAATCTTCATTATCATTAATTCCATCACAATCATTACCATTATCATCAATATTATTATTGTCAATATCATTATCATTATCAAATTTATTGTTATCATCATCCTTATTGTCAGTATTATCCTTATCATAATCATTATCATAATCCTTATAGTTATCATAATAATTATCCCAACAAGTTTTACATTCCTCATAACAGTCCCATACTTACACCAATAATAATAACAACACAAAGACAACCCAGTAACACAATAGCAGTCACCACAACACCAAGTAGCAGGAACTCACAACAGTTTCCAGTCAGATAACGTACACCTAATCTGACTGGGCGAATGAAGCAGATTAGTCACATTCAACAGCTTCCAGTCAGATAACGAATGCCTAATCTGACTGGGCGAGCGAAGCAGATTAGTCACATTCAACAGCTTCCAGTCAGATAACGAACGCCTAATCTGACTGGGCGAGCGAAGCAGATTAGTCACATTCAACAGCTTCCAGTCAGATAACGAATGCCTAATCTGACTGGGCGAGCGAAGCAGATTAGTCACATTCAACAGCTTCCAGTCAGATAACGAATGCCTAATCCTGACTGGGCAGGCGAAGCAGATTAGTCACATTCAGCAGCTTCCAGTCAGATAACGAACATAATCTGACTGGGCGAGCGAACAGATTAGTCACCCTCAACAGCTTCCAGTCAGATAACGAACGCCTTATCTGACTGGGCAGATAAAAACAGTCAGTCACCCTCAATAGATAGACCAATAAATAGATAAATAGATGAAGACAGATATGAATATAGATGTGTGTGTTTGTATGTGTATATATATATATACAAATATATATATATATATATATATATATATATATATATATATATATATATATATATATATATATGTATATATATATATATATATATATATATATATATATATATACATATATATATATATATATATATATATATATATATATATATATATATATATATATACATATATATATATATATATATATATATATATATATATATATATATATATATATATATATATATATATATACATATATATAAATATTTATATATATATATATATATATATATATATATATATATTATATAATATATATATATATATATATATATATATATATATATATATATGTATATATATATATATATATATATATATATATATATATATATATATATATATATATATATATATATATATATATATATATATATATATATATATATATATATATATATATATATATATATATATATATATATATATATATATACATATATACATATATATATATATATATATATATATATATATATATATATATATATATATATATATATACATATATATACATATATATATATATATATATATATATATATATATATATATATATATATATATATATATATATATATAT
>BOPN01006136.1:20000-22500 GCA_017312705.2 Penaeus japonicus
TCTCTCTCTCCTCTCTCTCTCTCTCTCTCTCTCTCTCTCTCTCATTCACTCTATCTCTTCTCTCTCACACCTCTCTCTTCTCTCTCTCTCTCTCTCTCTCTCTCTCTCTCTCTCTCTCTCTCTTCTCTCTCTCTCTCCCTCTCTCTCTCTCTCTCTCTCTCTCTCTCTCTCACTCTCTCTCTCTCTCTCTCTCCCCCCCTCTCTCTCTCTCTCTCTCTCTCTCTCTCTCTCTCTCTCTCTCTCTCTCTCTCTCTCTCTCTCTATATATATATATATATATATATATATATATATATATATATATATATATATATATATGTCTATATATCTATCTATCTATTTCGAGACAGCAAGGACCAAATATAGCGTATGTCATACGTATGTCATATGTCATACATAATACAGCCGTATCCTGCCCTATTGTATCATTCACGGGTCACTCATCGCTTCCCTCTCTCTCTCTCGCTCCCTCCCTTCCTTCCTCCCTCCTTTTCTCCGTTCCTCTCTCCCTCTCTCCCTTCATTCCTTTCTCCCTCATTTCCTCCTTTCCTTCCTCCTTCCGATCCTCCTCCCATCCCTCCCTCTTCCTCCCTCCCATCCTTCCCATCCCTCCTTCTCTCCCTCGTTCCCTCCCTCCCTCCCTCCCTCCCTTAGTTCCTCTCTCCCTCCTTCCCTTCTTCCCTCTCTCCCTCCCTCCCTCTCCCTTCCTCCCTTCCCTCCCTCCCATCCTTCCCATCCCTCCCATCCTCCCTTCCTCCAATCCCTTCCTCCCTCCTCCCTTCCCTCCCTCCCATACTTCCCTCCCTCCCTCTCCCTCCCTCCCTCCTTCCCTCCCTTCCCTCCTTCTCTCCCTCCCTTCTCTCCTCCCTCCCTCCCTTCTTCCCTCCCTCCCTCCTTCTCTCCCTCTCCCACCTCCCTCCCTCCCTCCCTCCTTCCCTCCCATCCTCCCCCCATCCCTCCCTCCCTCTCTCCCTCCTTCCCTTCTTCCCATCCCTCCCTCCCTCAATTCCTCCCTTCTCCCTTCCCTCCTTCTCTCCCTCCCATCCCTCCCTTCCCTCCCTCCCTCCCTCCCTCCCTCTCCCATCCTTCCCATCCCTCCCTCCCTCTCCAGACATATTGAAAAGCTTTATCAACACGATCGACTCTGACCTCGCATTGTTTTTTTTCCGCTCAAATTCAGCGATCCTGACAATCAGATCGAGCGATTGGCGAGCACTTAAGCGCTACTGAAGGGGTCGGGAGGAGGATCGTAAGTGAGGGAATCAATACTGCTTAACGAGGCACCGTCGGCGGGGGGGGGGGGGGGGGCTCGCCACACGTGCTCTTCTTGTTTGTCGCCGATTTTCTTTTTTGGTTTCGTTTTCTTTCTTTTTTTCGTTTTCGTATCATTATTTATGATGTTTTTTTTTTCTTTCTTGTTTTTTTTTTGTTTTTTCATTCTCATTCGGTCTCTCATCGGGGTCTCTCGTTTGCTTTCTTGTTCTCTTTCTCTCTCTCACTCTCCCTCATTCTCTCTCTCTCTCTCTCTATCGCTCGTTCGTTATTTCGTTCTCTCTCTCTCTCGCTCTCTCTTTCTCTTTCTCCCCCCCTCCTCTCTCTCTCTCTCTCGTTCGTTTTCTCGTTCTCTCTCTCTCTCTCGTCTCTCGTCTCTCTCTCTCTTTATCTTTCTCTCTCCCTCCCTCTCTCTCTCTCGTTCGTTCTTTCGTTCTCTCTCTCTCTCTCTCTCTCTCGTTCGTTTTCTCGTTCTCTCTCTCTCTCTCTCTCTCTCTCTCTCTCTCTCTCTCTCTCTCTCTCTCTCTCTCTCTCTCTCTCTCTCTCTCTCTCTCTCTCTCTCTCTCTTTTATCTCTCTCTTTCTCTCTCGTTCTCTCTCTCTCGCTCTTTCGTTCTCTCCCTCCTTCCCCCCCTTTCTCTCTCTCTCTCTCTCTCTCTCTCTCTCTCTCTCTCTCTCTCTCTCTCTCTCTCTCTCTCTCTCTCTCTCTCCTTCTCTCTCTCTCTCTCTCTCTCTCTCTCTCTCTTCTCTCTCTCTCTCTCTCTCTCTCTCTCTCTCTCTCTCTCTCTCTCTCTCTCTCTCTCTCTCTCTCTCTCTCTCTCTCTCTCTCTCTCTCTCTCTCTCTCTCTCTCTCTGTAAGACCACGTAGAAACCACGTGTAGATATAAAAAGGCCGTGCAGTCACGATATGCTATAAAGACGAGGAAATTAACCAACCAGGAAAACGAGGAATCTATTTATAGCGACCCAGCTGGTCAGATATAAGGTTACCTCAGGTCAATCACACTCACTCTAACACCCCGGTCACAGAAGACGTGCGCCAAGCTATCACTAGCAAGTTAATATTACTATATTACACGTGCCGTTATCCACCAATTAAGGAATCAGGAACAACCGGACTTTGGCTTAAAAAAAACAAAAAAACTTTGAGCATCCCTCACAAACTCTCTCTCTCTCACCCTCTCTCTCTCTCTTTCACTTTCTCACGCTCTCTCTCCGTTTTCTGTTTG
>BOPN01006136.1:37500-40000 GCA_017312705.2 Penaeus japonicus
ACACAACACGTCTTTCTTTGACACTAATACTTCCTTTCGAGATTAAAACACTAAGGCTGATCTGTCTGTTTCCCTTTTGTAACCAGTCAACTGCTGTTGCTCTTGAATAATCGACTGAGGTCACGCCACACACCACAAAGAAGATGCACATTGATGGCCAAAATCTATATATTACTTAAGATATTATTCAATACTTCTATGTCAAACCTCTCACCTGACTATGTTTATTCGGCCTATCCCATTATCTAACAATATATATATATATATATACATACATATATATATCACACACAAACACACTCATACATACACACGCACATATATATGTATGTATAAATATATACATATATATGTACACACACACACACACACATATATCTATATATCTATATATATATATATATATATATATATATATATATATATATATATATATATATATACTGTATATATATATATATATATATATATATATATATATATATATATATATATATATATATATATATATATATACTGTATATACATATATATATATATATATATATATATATATATATATATATATATATATATATATATATATATATATATATATATTACATATATATAAACAAACTTAAACACACACATGTATATATATATATATATATATATATATATATATATATATATATATATATATATATATATATATATATATATACATATATATATATATTAATATATATATATATATATATATATATATATATATATACATATATATATATATATATATATATATATATATATATATATATATATATATATATATATATATATATATACATATATATATATATCTATGTGGTAACAATAAGACCATGACGGCCAGAAATCACAAAACACGGATATTCATTTAATAAGCTTTTGGACATCAACACATAAGTCCATCACCGGAAAAAAAAAAAAAAAAAATGTACATTGATAATACAAATCAGCAAATCAATTTAAAAAAAATGCCCAACAAGAACACATGTAAAACTAAAAAAAGTTTGAAAAAAAAAAGAAAACATAAACAGGGAGCTTAGCTTATGTATATATTCCATGAGTGGTGTGTGGAGTCTGTGACTATGTTATGTTGGCGTCTGTGGGGGTGAGGGGTAACATGCCCAAAAATAAAAAGGTTATTTCAGAGTAAAAAGAGTAGCTTTGATTGTTATTTAAGGTTGTTTTTTTTTTGTCTTTAATGAGCAATGATTTAAAGATTCTTAGATGATTGATAATTTTACCCCATGTTTACTTTTCTTTGAATGTTCTCGGATTAATGAGTATAAAGGAGAGGATAACGGACGTAAGGTCTGATGCGAGACCCCTTTATGCTCGCAGTATCTCATTTTTAGGTTCTTTGTTGTTGAACCTATATATATATATCTCGCATTACAGCTAGAACAAGTGCAAAAGTAAACTACGTTGGAACATTGATGTTTTGGGAAGGAGACCCTTATCGGAAAACAACAACAACAACAAAAACAAAAAAACGATCGAATGGTTGTAGAATTGGTTGAAGATAATTCTGAAATCTGTGAGTAATGGTACCTGAATAGTTTAATTAGTTTTTTTCCGTAAGACAAAAGCTTGTGTATCCATAGTATGGTAATTTGAAATATCGGATGTCCCGAGGCACATTATAGTTCATTTGGTTTAAGGGAACAGCATCTTAGTTAGAAATAACCTTTTGTGATTAGCCAAGGAAGAGAAATTTAGACCACATCAGGCCTTCCTTGCTTAGCTTATTCATTGCAATGTTGCTATTTCGTGGATATTAATCATAAATATGTGGGTGAAATGACCTTTCATTGTAACCCCTTATGGACAGTCAAGTTGAACACATTATTTGTGGATTTTCTTTATGGGTATGTACACTGTGCATGGCTGTCATGCTCGGAGGCTGTAAATGCATTTCTTAGTCATTAGGATGCACTGAAGCTAAACTTTGATGTATGTTCCACAAAAAAAAAAAAAAAAAAAATCAAAGACTAACCTAACCCAGCCTATAAATATCCCTAAAATAACCTGTTCTGATCACAGGTAATATTTTGAAGAGTTGTTTTCACTCAATTTCTAAGAGTTTATAAATTAGTCAGAGCAAATATCTATATTCCCACAGGTGCCTAAGGGTGGATGGAGAACAATGAACGATTGAACGATATGCTTGTTCATTCCTTGTTCCCTGTTGGGCTTTCTCTCCCACGTATTTTAAACAGCTGGTGATTAAAAGTTCGTATATCAAGTGACAGCCCCAGAGGACGAGGGAGGAAGAATCCGGTTAGTAACAGCAAGAGAGAAAGAGAGAATTGAAGTAAGGATTAATAAATAGAAGAGAGATGGTAAGAGGAGGAGCAGAGAGTTGTGGACAGCCGTTAGGATCTTTTGTTTGTTTGCTTGTTTGTGTAACACTTTCAATCACGACGAAGGACTAAATTTAACGAGTAAATTTAATTAATGATTTCAGCTT
>BOPN01006136.1:65000-67500 GCA_017312705.2 Penaeus japonicus
TGAAATGTGAAAAAAATCAGCTTGATCTGATAACGTTTAGGGGTTGCACTTTTCAATTTAATATATCACGCATTTTCGCGGAATTGGGGCCGCGCAGCAGACGAGGTCCACGCACTTCGAACTTCCTCGCTAACGTTAAGTGATATATATATATATATATATATATATATATATATATACATATATATATATATATATGTATATATATATATATATATATATATATATATACATATATATATATATATTTATATATATATATATATATATATATATATATATATATATATATATATATATATATATATATATATATATATATATATATATAATATATATATATATACATATTTGTGTGGGAGGGGGAGGTTCAATTTACATGTAAACATTTATATATACACACAGGCATCCTGCTCATAAACATGTGACAGATTCAGATCTGTTCTTTTGGATGCTTTTAGTTTGCGTATTACTTTCTTTCGTTGCATCGTAAGACTTATCTCATTTACCATTTCCTCTTCCTGACTCAATGCCAGAAATTCAACAGCGTTTTTTCACATACTTGCAACGTGTATATGCAATGTGTACATGCATACGTCCTAACACGCACACTTACACCCCCTCCCGGGCCTCCCCCCCCCACATATATATGTATGTATGAACTCACACACACACACACACACACACACTTACACACACACACACACACACGCACACGCACAAGCGGAGACATTAATCAAAGCAATGGATTCTAATTAACGCTCAGCTGTTTCAATACTCTGTGTTCATGAGACAGAATATCATACATTATCATTACCTAACAAAATCTTTATCTAATACAGTGTCATAAAGTATAGTGAATACGAGTGGGTATTTTAAGCCGTATTATTAAAAATCTGACATATCTTGTTTGTCTGTTGTTGCTTATTAATCAGCTTAGCAGAGAGTCAGACTATACATCATCTTCAACATGTCTTTGCATTATTGAACGTTCGCAAACGCATTCTACAACGTCCATGATTTGAAACATTTTAAACTTCCCTTTTTTTTCTCTCGACCCCCCCCCCCCCGTCTGTAAAACTTAAGAACCATACGTTTCTAATATAAGTTTTTTAAGTGCTTCTGGTCGGCCTGTGAAAAGCTTCTTTGTCTTTTTGGATCACTTTTTAGTTAGGGAATATTCTGTAATAAGGTGAGTTTGGGGGTCTCTGTACCTGTAATATGGATATTTAAAAAAAAAAGAAGATAATGATGATGTTGATAGTGATGATGATAATAGTAGTAATAGTAGCATCATTAGTAGTGATGATTATCATAACACAACAACAATGGTATTAAGACTAATAATAATTAAAATAACTACCACAAAAACAACAATGATAAGTATAATAATAACACCAACAGATGTGATGATAACACTATTAATAATGATAATAACGATAGAAATACCACTCATAAAACAACTTAACCATACATAACTGAAAGCTTCTGTGATATCACCAAAATGGGCGGAATTACAAGAGGTAACAAACATCATAATGAATTGATACTACAGCTGTATACGAAGAAGAAAAAAAAATCATTTAAGATAACATTCAGGATTTCTACAGCATCCCTCATCACGTCACAGTATTTACATGTTGTAGGCTAATTAGGATAGCTTAAGATGAAAAGCTTATACATGTGCACACAAGGTCTACTTTAAGCAATCTAGGTTTACATGCCGTTGCAATTGCGTGTTCAGGCTTAGGTGCACACTACCTGACAGTGTACAAAGCAGTGTTGCTCCTAATGAAAGGAATGCCCAGTATAATTGTATCTGACAAACAACCTCCGTTATATTATAGTAGCACAAAAAACGGCTCATTTGGGCGCAACAAGGCACAGAGAGAGAGAGAGAGAGAGAGAGAGAGAGAGAGGAAGAAGAAGAAGACGAAGTAGAAGAGAGAGAAGAAGAAGAAAAAGAAGAATGAGAGAGAGAGAGAGAGGGAGAGAGAGAGAGAAGAAGAAGAAGGAGAAGAGAGAGAAGAAGAGGAAAAAGAAGAAGACAGAGAAGAAAAGGAAGAAGAAGAAGAAGAGAGAGAAGAAGAAGAAGAAAAAGAAGAAGAGTGAGAGAGAGAGAGAGAGAGAGAATGAGAAAGAAAATATCTGTCTACTGATATACAAAGAGCCACACTAATTCTCTTCCACTCATTTAGGGAAGCTGTTTGTTCCATCTACTTGCATCGGGCAATTAAACTGCTTATTATTCATGTTAATGGGTACAGGGTGCAAAAACAAGGTTGTGGGTTGCCAGTTAGTCGCATAGAACATGTGTTTTTTCTTACTTTGACTATTCAAATACTTAGAGTAGCATTAGATTCTGATACAGCTAAGATATGGCCTTGATATACCTAGCAACTTGCAAGAGGAGTGGAGAGGGCAGTTGAGCAACAATGCTGCATTCATTCATTCATTGCAATGCAGAAAATCGTTTCGTTCAACCGTAAGGAAAAGAAAG
>BOPN01006137.1:12500-17500 GCA_017312705.2 Penaeus japonicus
GGGGAGGGGGGAAGGGGGAAGGGGGAAGGGGGAAGGGGGAAAGAGGAGGGGTAGGATTTTTGTTTGGGGGGGGGGAGGTCGAGGGGGGTGGAGAGGGGGGGTAGGATTGCTGTTGGGGGAGAGAGGAGAGGCAGAGGGGGGGAGGGGGAGAGGAGAAGGGGTAGGATTGTTGTTGGGGGTTAGGGAAAGGGGTGAGAGGGGGGGTAGAAGGGTGTCAGAGCACCATCAATCAGGTGGCGATAGTGTTGATGATGACTGATGAGGTGCTCACTCACTCGGCCCTGTGTGATGGTGAGCTTGTTGGTGGGTCGTGTGTGTGTGTGTGTGTGTGTGTGTGTGTGTGTGTGTGTGTGTGTGTGTGTGTGTGTGTGTGTGTGGGTGTGGGTGTGTGTGTGTGTGTGTGTGTCTGTCTGTCTGTCTGTCGTACGATCTGTCCTTATATTACTGCATTTACTATCTATTTATCGACCGATCTTTCTCTGTCTTGTTGTTTTCTGTCTATCTGGGTCTCTCTTTTCTCTCTCTCTTCCCCACCCTCTCCCTTCTACCACTCCCTCCTTACCTCCGATGTCCTCCCTCTCTCCCAATCCCTCTGTCCCTCTCCCTCTCCCTCTCCCTCCTTCTTCCCCCACCCTCTCGTCTATCTCCCTTTCCCCGTGCGGAGTGTGGCGTTAAACACGAGGCGAAAGATCTGCTCCCGCGATTTCCGCCCGCCCCCGCTCCCGTCCCTGCCCCCCCCCCCCCGTCCGGCACGGAACTATAAATAATTATGGCCAGCTCGGCAACACGGTGAAAAGAGGTGTTTACCTTCATATCCGAAGGACCGAGGGCACTCAATGGCTGGCTTTCAACCCCATCGTGACGGGGCCTCGGAAGGAGTGCTATGATTGCGCGCCTTCGGGGTTTTCCTCTCTCTCTCTCTTTCTCTTTCTCTTTCTCTTTCTCTCTCTCTCTCTCTCTCTCTCTCTCTCTCTCTCTCTCTCTCTCTCTCTCTCTCTCTCTCTCTCTCTCTCTCTCTCTCTCTCTCTCTCTCTCTCTCTCTCTCTCTCTCTCTCTCTCTCTCTCTCTCTCTCTCTCTCTCTCTCTCTCTCTCTCTCTCTCTCTCTCTCTTCCCCGCCTTCCTCTCTCTCTATCCCCTTTTTTCCCTCCAATTCTTTTGCTTTTGTCTTTCGATCTTCTGAACACCTTTTACCCTCTCTCTAATCCCTCCGTTCTTATTTTTATCTATCTTCTCACCCTCGTTGCCTCTTTTCCCTCCTACTCCCTCCTTCTCCCTTTAACCTTTTCCCTTCTCCCTCCGTCCCCATCTCTATCTTCTATCTTCTTAATACCCTCCCCCCTTTTCCCTTCCCTCCTTCCCTTCCCCCTTCCTCACCCCCTTCTCCGTAGCGAGACGCGCAAAGCGGGACATTGCAAGTGTGATGAAGGTGTAGGGATAGGGGTGGGGGCGGGGAGTCCATTCTAAGGTCTTTTGAATAAGATTAGTTCGCAGGGGCCCATAGGGGTGTGAGGGAGGGAGGGAGGGAGGGGGTGGGGTGAGGATCGGAAGGGGGTCTTGTGATTCTTGCGAGGCGTCCAGGGCGGCGAGGAAGCGTCACGCCCTGAAGGCTTCGAGGCGGACAGCTAGGGAGAGAGGAGGCACGGAGGCGCGAAGGGAGAGGAGCGAGGGGACGAGGAGGCGAAAGGAGAGGGTCGAGGGGACGAAGAGGCAAGAGGACAGGAGGCGAATGGGGATGACGAGACGAGAGGACGAGGAGGCGAAGGAGCCGACGAGGACAAGGAGGCGAAGTGGCGGAGGGTGTCCAAAGAAAATCATGACGACGCCGTTGGAAGGGGTGAAGACTCCGGAAGTGCCTCGAAGGACCTGCTCTTCCCTGGAAATCTAATAACAGACGTTGTGATAACGCGCGATGAGAGAATCTCGCCTTGCAAAGAAACATTTATAAGATGCATAGACCAAGGGCCGAGAACTCACCGGAACCGAAGACGAGTGGGACAACAATGGCCAAGGATCTCCTTCCGATAGACTTGCATTTCTTAATTACAAAGGGACTGCAACATCTTCGCCCGGATGATCCGCCGTCTACACCTGCCCGCTTAGACCTCAACTTTGTCTTTCTACCTATTTGTTCTCATTCTAAATTCCAACTCTTAGTCGTTCTCTAGATTCTTCCATGTCCCCGTTTTATTAGATTAGATTATCTTTGCATCTTTTGCTCTATAGATTTTTTTTTTTTTTTTTTTTTTTTTTACTAGACTACCATCTTTTACTCTATACATTTATCTCTTTATCGAACTATCACCCTTTCATCCATACATTTATCATTTACAACATGACAACGGAAGGAGACGCTGAACTGGGAGATACCACAGGGGAAAAGATAGTGAAGAAGGTCATCAAGCACTGAGCCTGCCTTAGGGGGCTTGCAGCAACACTCTAGGTTAAAACGGGTCAACAAAAGCCGCAGCGTGAGAGGGAGGGAGGGGTGGGAAGGGAGGAAGAGAGAGAGAGAGAGAGAGAGAGAGAGAGAGAGAGAGAGAGAGAGAGAGAGAGAGAGAGAGAGAGAGAGAGAGAGAGGCGGGATTTATAAATATATAAAACCATAATACAAGAAGATAAGAGAGAGAGACAGATACAGATACAAACAAAGAGAGAGCGAGAGAGAGACGGAGACGGACACAAACACAGACAGAACAAGAGAGCATGAGGAAGAGGGAGAGAGAGAGATAAAAAAGAAAAAAGTTTGTAAGGAAAGTAATTTGAGTGAGCTTTTAGGAGGCGTCGATAAGCGTCCGTGAGAATAGATCCCCTCCTCTCCCCTCCCCTCCCCTCCCCCCCAACCCTTTTACCCCACCACCTCATTCTCTTCCTCGACCAGGTGAGATGAGGGGTAAAAACGTGAATAAAAAGGTGAGAATACTCCTGAGTAAAGAAGAGGAGAGAGAGAGTGTGGGGAGGGGGTGGGGAGAGGAGGGAAGAGTAGAAGGGGAAGGGGGAGGAAGAGGGGATGCACTGCACGAGGGGATTGTGTGTAAGTTGATCCTGGCGTTCATGCATGCGAGGGTTGGATCTCCTCCTTTCCTCCGTTTCCTCTCCCTTGCTTCACTTTACCCCTCTCCTCTCTCCCCTCCCCTCCCACGTAACCCTTTCTCTCCCTTAACCACTCCCTTTTCCCTCGTCCTCTCCCTACCTTTCATCTCATTTCCCCTCTCTCCCATTACCATCCTCTCCTCTCTTTTCCTTTTCCCTTTCTCTTTCCCTCCCTTTCCCTCCCTTCTTCTCCCATCCCCTACCTTCCTTCCCAATCCCATCCCCCCTATCCCCCTGCCCTCACCATCCCAACCCTACCCACACCATCCCCTCTCCTCCCCCATTCCTCCCACCCCCTCCCCTCTCCGTCCCTACTCTACCCTCACCATCCCACCCCTCCCCCTCACTCCTCCCTCACTCCTCCCTCACTTCCATCTCAAGAGCTGGTCAGTCGACAGCATCGCGCCTATCAGTCGATCGCCCTGTCAAGATCTCGGCAGAAGCAACAGAAGTGCCGTCGGCATCTCGGACTCCCTTTATCGACCCGACTCCCGACGGACGCCCCGACACCCTGACGACCCGACAAATTATCCGTTCCATCACGAGTCGGCCCGTCGCATTGTTCGGTTGTCGGTCGGCCATGAAGCGAGAAACCGCTACGGAAGAGCGTGTTGAAGGGAGGGGGACGGGAGGGGGACGGGAGGGGGAGGGGGACGAGAGGGGAAGACGCAGGGAGGATGTGGGTTAGGGATTGTATTTCTTCTTATAATTATTTCTTCTAACGAACCGCTAGGCATCATTTTTAGGAAAGATAACGATGGCGGTGAATATAAATTGGGAGAAAAGGAAATATTTAGAAAAAAAAACGAGAATAAATCAAACAATTAAATTGAAAAAAAAACAAACAAGTTAAGGATAAAAAACTAACAAAAAAGAAAAAAAATGGAAGAAACGAGAGGCAGAAAGACAGAAGCCCCGTCCGCTCGTTCGCCCGAAATACGCAAACGCACGCGAGAATATACATACATATACAAGAGGGAATTTCTTCGTCCGTTCAGTGGCGATTTTGCGGCCGGAGTGATGAGGTGCAACATCTCGCGGTCGGTCAACAAACACAGCAAAGGGGAATCGGAGGCGGTATGTTGCAGGATTATTATTTTATTTTATTTTAAAGGGTAATATTTTTTTGTGAGGGAGGAAGGAGGACTTGGGAGGGGTATGGGTGGAGGGGGCGAGGGTGAGAAATTGAAAGAGAAGGAAGAGAAGGGTTGAGTAAGAGTAAGTAGTATTAGTTGTGTGTGAGAGAGAGGAAATGAGAGAAGAGAAGAGAAAATAGAGAGGGAGAGGGAGAAGGAGAAGGAGAAGGAGAAGGAGAAGGAGAAGGAGAAGGAGAAGGAGAAGGAGAGAGAGAGAGAGAGAGAGAGAGAGAGAGAGAGAGAGAGAGAGAGAAAGAGAGAGAAGAAGAGAGAAAGAAAGAACTTTAATCAGAACAAACACATTTTTGTCATATTTTAAGATACGTACATACTTATAAGTATATACATTTATAGCGTCTATAAACCGAACATTACAACAATCCTGCCATTCCATTCAGTCATTTTCGCACATGCAAAAATGCACAAAACAGTTTTTTTGGATCATATAATTTCCCTCCCTCGCTTTCGGCCGCGTTACTGTATTACTTGTGTGGGTAGTTTTATTACCTGTTTGTGGCGCCGTTACCGTTGCGTGAACAGCATTTCGAGAGCAGCTTGAGGATTATCTCTTAGAGGGAGGGTTGGGAGGGGAGGGAGTGAGGGAGGAGAGGGGAGGAGAGTGAGGGACGATGGGAGGGAGGGGAGGGGAGGGGAGGATAGGATAGGATAGGATAGGAGAGGAGAGGAGAGGAGAGGAGAGGAGAGGAGAGGAGAGGAGAGGAGAGGAGAGGAGAGGAGAGGAGAGGAGAGGAGAGGAGAGGAGAGGAGAGGAG
>BOPN01006137.1:22500-40000 GCA_017312705.2 Penaeus japonicus
AGGCGGAGGAGGAGAAGGAGTAGGAGGAAGAGGAGAAGAAGAAGGCGGAGGAGGAGGAGGAGTGGGAGGAGAGAGGTAGGAGGTGGAGGGTGAGGAGGTGAGGACAGGATAAGTGGGAGGGGGAAGAGAGGAGAAGTTAGAGGGGGGGAGGGGGGCAAGTAAGTCGTTGAAAGGTCTGGTTGATTTTTGTTTTTAAGCCTTGTTATCATCGTGCGTTCGTTGCCAATTAAGAGGTGCAACTGTGCGTTCAGTGTGGAGTTTATGTGCAAATGCTGTATGAGATATTTGTCTAGAACGTTGCTGAAGGCTACAGGTGAGAGAGACAGACACGCATACGCACTCGCACTCGCACTCGCACTCGCACACGCACTCACACGCACACACATACAGAGAGGGAGAGAGAGAGAGAGAGAGAGAGAGAGAGAGAGAGAGAGAGAGAGAGAGAGAGAGAGAGAGAGAGAGAGAGAGAGAGAGAGAGAGAGAAAGAGAAAGAGAAAGAGAAAGAGAAAGAGAAAGAGAAAGAGAAAGAGAAGGAGAGAAAGAAAGAGAGAGAAAGAGAAAGAGAAAGAGAAAGAGAAAAAGAGAAACAGAAACTGAAAGACAAAACTAACTTACTGACACACTAAATCATTGACATAGAGAAGCACGTGTATAGACATGCATCCTCAACACCGAAACTCAACCGCTCTGCCGACCACGTGTTAAAGCCAAGGCAACCAAAAAGAACAACACAGGGCGGGTAGGAAAGAACGGCTGAACAACCATTTCTGTTCACTTTGCATTTTGAGAACATCTGGCGGATAGAAAACACGGTGCAGCCTTCTTCTTTTTTTTTCTTCTTCCTCCGCCCGCAACCCTCATGTTACGCTCACGCCCCCACGCCCATCAAAGCATACTCAAGAAAGAGAGGAAAGAGAGAGAGAGAGAGAGGTCTTTGATGCGTCTATTTTATTTTCTTGTAAAATTATGATAGAGTCTCGGAAAGGGAAAAAAAAGAGAGGGTTAGCGGTCAGGATTTTGGAATCATTTTGCGCGAAAAAAAGGGTTGACCTAAAGAAAACGAGGTAGGGTGGGGGTTAGGTGGGTGATGGGGGTATGGGTATGGGAGGAATAGGGATAGGGGGTATCGTCGGGGTGGGGGGTGTGGTGGAGGGGGGGGATAGTGGTACAGGTGATGAAGGGATATGGTGGGGGATGGGGAAGGGTTATGGTAGGGTTAGGATGGGAGCAAGGGGGCAAAATGGGTTATGGGGGGAGGGGGCTAGGAGTCCCAACAGGGGTGTAATTTGCTGGCCATCTTGCATAATGGTGCTCGGGGAGGCGTGAGGTCGAGAAGTCTGGTAGTCGCTGTCGAATTCAACCATTTTTTCTATATTTTCTTTTATTCTTTGAATCTTTCCCTCTCTCTCTCTCTCTCTCTCTCTCTCTCTCTCTCTCTCTCTCTCTCTCTCTCTCTCTCTCTCTCTCTCTCTCTCTCTCTCTCTTTCTTCATATTTATCCCTTTGTATGTTTATGTTATAATTTTATTATATCATATATCATTATCATATATGATTTTTATTTGTATGTCTATATCATTAAAATGTTATTTTTTTATCTTTATTATATTTATTTCTTTGTTAGTAGATTTGTCGGGAACATTTGTCTCTGTCAGTCTGCTTAAGAAAAGAATTTACTCTTGCAATGTATACATGTTACTTTATCAAACTTTTGACAAATTATGACTCAAGTTAGTTGGTAAAGAGAGAGAGAGAGAGAGAGAGAGAGAGAGAGAGAGAGAGAGAGAGAGAGAGAGAGAGAGAGGCAGTGGGCGAGAGAGACAGTGGGAGAGAGAGAGAGAGAGAGACAGTGAGAGAGTGAGCGAGTGAGAGAGAGAGTGAATGAGAGAGAGAGCGAGAGAGAGAGAGAGAGAGAGAGAGAGAGAGAGAGAGAGAGAGAGAGAGAGAGAGAGAGAGAGAGAGAGAGAGGCAGAGACTCCTTCGCGGTGGCATCGAGGAGGACGCCCGTAAGGAAAGCCTCAATGCTGAAGGGAAGAAAGCAAGGATGTGGTCATGGCCTACTGACTTGTGGGACGTGAGGGGAGGGGAGGGGAGTGGGGAAAGAGGGGGAGGAGGGAGAGGGAGAGAGGGAGAAAGAGGGGGAGGGGAGAGAGAGGGAGAGAAAGAGGGGGAGTGAGGAAAGAGGGGAAGGGAGAAGAAAAGGGAGAAAGATGGGGAGGTGAGATAGAATGAGAAGAGGGGTAGGGGGGAAAGAGGGAGAAGGTAGGGATATGAGAGGAGAGAGAGTTTGAGAAAGAGGGGGAGGGGAAAAAGAGAGTAGGAAAGAGAGAAGGGAAGAGAAAAGGAAAAAAAGGGAAGGGAGAGAGAGAGAGAGAGAGGGAGAGAGAGAGAGAGAGAGAGAGAGAGAGAGAGAGAGAGAGAGAGAGAGAGAGAGAGAGAGAGAGACAGAGAGAGAGAGAGAGAGAGAGAAATGACTTGTGGGATGACGAAAGAAAGACGCTAAGGAGAAGGTAGAGTAATGATTTAGGGTTAAAGGGAAGGGAAGGTCAAGAGGGCGGGAGAGGTCAGAGTGGGCGTGCGGGGGGTGGGGTGGGGGTGGGGGCGGCGGTTATTATCATCATTATATTCATTATTATAATAACTGTTATCCACACCATTATCATTATCGTTATCCCCATTATCATTATCATCATCATTTTTTATCACTATTATCATTTCTATCATTATAATGATAAGGATAATGAGGTGAAGAAAGATTATCATTATTATCATCATTACATAAGGAGAGACAATGATAATGACGTTAATAATGATGATGATAATGATACTGGTAATTTATTATCAGTATTATCATCATTTTCCTTATTATCATTGCTATTATTATCAATCGCATTATTGTTATCATTTTCTTTATTTTTACTCTTAGTGTTATTATTGTCACCTTTATCATTGATGTTATACATAAACATATACACACACACACACACACACACATGCATGCATGCACATACAATATACATAAAGATGAGCATACACATACACGTACATGATGATAATAAACATCGCATGATATGATAATAATTAATGTATTGATAATGATAACACTAATGAGAGTAACACAAATAATTCCGATTAAAAAAAATAAAGGAAATGTAGTAATGCAAGTGAAACCACTGTTCCTTCTAATGATATATATTATATACTCGTAACATTATTGTTGATGATATCATGATGAACCATTTTCCAAATGTTCATACTTTTTTCCTTTCATTGCAGGTCGGTTGAACCAGTATACTTCTTGGGTAAGACACACTCACATACACACGCGCGCAGAGTGAGTGAGAGAGAGAGAGAGAGAGAGAGAGAGAGAGAGAGAGAGAGAGAGAGAGAGAGAGAGAGAGAGAGAGAGAGAGAGAGAAAGAGAAGAGAGAGAAAGAGAAAGAGAAAGAGAAAGAGAAGAGAGAGAGAAAGAGAGAATGAGAGAGAGAAGAGTGAGAGAGAGAAGAGTGAGAGAGAGAAGAGTGAGAGAGAGAAGAGTGAGAGTGATAGTGAGAGAGATAGGGAGAGAGATAGAGTGAGAGTGAGAGTGAGAGTGAGAGAGAGAGAGAGAGAGAGAGAGAGAGAGAGAGAGAGAGAGAGAGAGAGAGAGAGAGAGAGAGAGAGAGAGAGAGAGAGAGAGAGAGAGAGAAAGAGCGAAAGAGAGAGAGAAGAGACAAAGTGAATGAGAGTGAGTGAATGAGTGAGTGAGAGAGAGAGAGAGAGAGAGAGAGAGAGAGAGAGAGAGAGAGAGAGAGAGAGAGAGAGAGAGAGAGAGAGAGAGAGAGAGAGAGAGAATTGACAGAGTGAGTGAGAGTGAGTGAATGAGTGAGTGAGTGAGTGAGTGAGAGAGAGAGAGAGAGAGAGAGAGAGAGAGAGAGAGAGAGAGAGAGAGAGAGAGAGAGAGAGAGAGACAGAGAGAGAGAGAAAGAAAGAGCGAGAGAGAGAGAGAGAGAGAGAGAGAGAGAGAGAGAGAGAGAGAGAGAGAGAGAGAGAGAGAGAGAGAGAGAGAGAGAGAGAGAGAGAGAGAGAGAGAGAGAGAGAGAGCGAAAGAGAGAGAGAAAAGAGACAGAGTGAGTGAGTGAATGAATGAGTGAGAGAGAGAGAGAGAGAGAGAGAGAGAGAGAGAGAGAGAGAGAGAGAGAGAGAGAGAGAGAGAGAGAGAGAGAGAGAGAGAGAGAGAGAGAGAGAGAGAGAGAGAGAGAGAGAGAGAGAGAGAGAGAGAGAGAGAGAATGCGAGAGAGAGAAAGAGCGAAAGAGAAAGAAAGAGACAGAGACAGAGACAGAGAGGGTGAGAGAGAGTGAGAGCGAGAGAGAGAACGAAAGAGAAAGAGCACAGAATTGGCCCTAGTGACTCGTAGCACCAAAGAACGAGTCGACAAGTGGCGTGATAGCCCCCACGCGTTTCCCTTTGCTGATGAACGAGACACTTTTATTGAACTACAACGATCGGGTTAACAATGACACCCCAATTTCTGTCGTATTTCTGTTGTTGTGTTTGTTTGTATGGCTTTTTCTTTTGTGTGTGTGTTTCAGTTGAGAGCTTTTGGTGGATGACTTTTTTTTATTTACATTTTTTATGATGTTCATTTTTTTTCTCTATTAGATAGTGGAGAGGGATTTGTTATGAAAACCGGATATTCGTAGTAGTCATTGAGGAATTTCGGGGGGATATTATTTTGTTACTGTTACTGCAATTAGAAATGGTAGTGATAGGCCTAGTAGCATAATGTTTGTTACTACTGCTATTACAACTACTACTACTATTATTATTACTATTACTACCATTACTACTACTACTACTATTATTATTACTATTACTACCATTACTACTACTACTACTATTATTATTACTATTACTACCACTACTACTACTACTATTATTATCATTACTATTATTGCCACTACTACTACTACTACTACTATTATTATAACTGCTTTATTGTTATATTGTAATTATTATCGTCCCCATCGTCAGCATTTTTTCATCACCACCACCACCAACACCGCCACTAACACCACCACAAATACCACCTACCATTCCGAATACCAACACCGCAAATGCTATTACCACTATCATCATCTTTATTTCCGGGTGTCAGAGAAGCGGGGCCGACACGTCTCTCAAAAGGAAAATGATGGTGTTTTCGCCTAAACGGTACGACACCCGGAAACAAGGCTTAGGGATGGGGGGGGGGTAAATGATCACCTTTCGCGTGTATGGTGTCATGGTGGTGTCACTCCCCCGCTGTCACAATCACCGAGGCTAAATAATCACTGGAGGGTAGTTATTATGAAGGGAATTTGGTACGGGAGAGGGGGGGAGTAGGGGGGTAGAAGTGGAGGAAAGGAGAAGGGGGAGGGGGAATAGGAAGAGAGAAAGGGGGGGCGAGAACGAAACAAGCAGACAAATAGACAGCCAGAGAGAGAAAAAAATATTTATAAATCAACAAAAGGACAGAGATAATCGTCCACTAGACAATGTCATCAACCTAACACACACACACACACACACACACACACACACACACACACACACACACACACACACACACACACACACACACACACACACCTCCACTTAGACACGCAGCGCCATCTCGATTTGCCTGAACCCATCAAGTCGAGAAGTGAGAAAGATGTGAGCAGGTGTGAGCGATAGCCTCAAACGGCGGCGGGAAAGAGAGACGAAGAGATCGGCCGTGCGGTAATGGAGTAATTATCACGTAACGACAGGGCAGCGGGGAGGATAAATGAGCGTTCTTTTGTAATTAAATTTGAGCCGTGTTTGCCGCAGTGATTTAGCTGGACTTTTTTTTTTTTTTTTTTTTTTTTTTTTGCGGGGGAGGGGGAAGGAGAGAGAGAGAGAGGCGGGGGACAGGGGGGGGGGGGGATTTATAATAATAATTATTATTTTTTTTAGCTTTGGGTATTTGATCTGCTTGTGCTTGAGTCTGTCCTTTTTTCTATCCCTCTTCCTTTTTCTCTCTCTTTCTCTGTCTCTCTCTATTAATCAATCTATCTATCTATTTCTCTTTTTCTCTCTTTCTGTTTCATTAAGCTCTTCTTTTCTCACTCGCATATGCACACACACAAATACACACAAACACACACACACACACACACACACACACACACACACACACACACACACACACACACACACACACACACACACACACACACACACACACACACACAATAAAAGAGAGGGGAATAGAGGGGTTGATGAACAGAAGGGTAGAGGGGGGGAAGAGGGGGAGAGGGAAAGGGAAGAAAGAAGGGAGAGAAAGGGGAAGAGATGGGAGGCGATAAAGAGAGAGGGAAAGAAAGAGAGGAGGGGAGGAAGGATAGGAGAGGAGAAGAGAAGAGAAGAGAAGAGAGGAGAGGAGATAGAGGAGGAGATGAAGATATGGTGATAGAGGAGGAGAAGGAGGGCGTGTAGGAAAAGGAATAGAAGATTAAGGAAAGTGGAAAGAAGTAGAAGAAACAGGATGAACAGAAAGAGGAGAATAGAAAGAAAAAGAAGAAAGAAGAGAGAGAGAGAGAGAGAGAGAGAGGCAGATGAGTGAGACAGACCGATGATAGTAATAATAGTAATGATGATAATAATGATAACAGTGATGATAATGACATTATCAAAAATCACAACGATAAAAAAATACGATAATCCTGAAAGGGAAACGACATTGACAGCAAATAATAATAATAAAAAAAATAAAAAAAAACGAACAAAGGAAGAAAGACCGATTTAAAAAGAAACAAGCGAAGCAGCCATGTGAGAAGAAAAAAAGAAGAAAAACAAAACAAAAATGGAAATAAAAAAAATCTAAGGAGTCCATTTATCCAAAGGGTTGGGCTGGCGTAGGATGTGGTCGGGGACGTCAGGTAAGGCTGGCCACTTGGGTAATGCAATTATTCGGTGTGAGGGGGGGGGGAAGTGAGGGGGAAGAGGGGGGAGGGGTAGGGAAGGAGGGGAGGAGGGGAGGGGAGGAGGAGGAGGAGGAGGGGGAAGAAGGAGGGGAGGGGGAGGGAAGGGGAGGTGAGGAGGAGGAAGGGGGAAGGAAGTGAGGGGGAGAGGAGGAAGGGGAAGGCGGAAGGAGATGAGGGGGAGTTGGGGAGAGAAGGGAAGAGGGGTAGGGAAGGCAAGGTGAGATAGAGGAAGGGAGAAGGAGGTTAGGTGGAGTTGGGGAGGAAAGGGGAGGTGAGAGGGAGAGTGAGAGAGTGATAAGAAAGGAAGCGAGGCGGAGTAGGGGAAGAGGAGGGAGGGGGAAGGAGGCGAGGCGTTGTTGGGGAGAGGGAGAAGAGGGGGAGGGTGGGGGAGGGGGAGGGGGAGGGGAGCTGTTACTCCGGCGGACGATGAATTCCTCGGCGGAAAGGGAGGTTGGGATGGCGCTGGACTCGCGTGGGACTTTCAAGTTGAATAAGGAGTTGTTTTAGCGGCGTCTTTCTTTTTCTGGTTAGGTTGTCGTTTGTTTTGTTTGTTGTCTCCCTCGCTTCCACTTTGCTTCTCGCTTTCTTCTCCCTCTCTCTCCCCTTCTTTTCTCTCCCCCTCGTTTCCTTTCACCGTCTCTTCCTTTCTTCGCATCCTCCCTCCCTCACTCCCTCCCTCCTTCTTTCTCTACTTATCCTTCCCTCCCTCCCTCCCTCACTACTTACTTCCCTCCTTCCTTCTCACCCTCTCTCTCTCTCTCTCCTTCACTCCTCTCTCCCTCCCTCCCTCCTTCCCTCCCTTGTTTCCCCCTCCCCCCTCCCCCCTGTTTCCCCCTCCCTCCTCCCCCCTGTTTCCCCCTCCCCCCCTTCCCCAAGCGGGTTTATCCTCACGACCTACCCGCGGGCACCGCCACAATATGAAAAAAATAATGATGATAAAAAAGATATTATCGATTCTCGACGATTGCAATAGAGAGCAACATTGCAATGATACCGAAGGAGACGTTAGTCATCTTGCGATAATGCATATATCATTGAGGCGGCGCCAAAATTGCAATTGAAACATTAATGACAGTTGTGAATAAGCTATCGGTCCACGGGCTCGCTGGGTTGGGGAGACGGGGGGGGGGGGGGGGCGCTGCTGGGTGCAATGGACGGGCTTCTGTCTTGCGATCTTTTTATTTTTTATTTATTTATTTGCTTTAGTTATGCTGTGATTGTTGTTGTTTTTATTTTGTTATTGTTGATGTTTTTATTTATTTTTAGTAATGATAATTGTTACTATCATCATCATCGTGATCGTCATCATCATCATCATCATCATCATCGTCATCAACATTATCATCTTATCTATTTTTATTTTCATTTTATTATCACTATTATTATTATTATTGTTATTATTACTATCGTAATATTTTATTTTATTATTTTATTATTAGCGTCATTATTATTATTATTATTATTATTATTATTATTATTATCATTATTATTATTATTTCTTTATTACCTTCTTCACGTGACGTTCAGTTTCAATTTCCTGGATCGATGTTGCGGTTACGTAAATGCCATAAAATGAAATTAGTTTTTCTGAGGTTTATATCACGATTCTCTCCCTCCACCTCCCCCCCCTTACCCCTCCTCCCTTCTTCCCAATCCCTTTCATCCTACCTTCCTCAAGTTCATTATCTCCCCCCCTCCCCCCTCCCACCACCAATACCTTTTCCCCAATCGGTATTCCTGCTCTTCCTCTGTCGTCTCAACAATCCCCTAATCTCTATTTCTTTCCTCCTCCTCCCCTCTCCTCTCCTCTTCTCTCCTCCCTTTCCCTGCCTAATCTTTACCTCTTCTCTCCCTTATCCTATTCCCCACATTCCCCAGTTTCTACGTCATCACCCCCTTTCCCCTCCAATTTTATTTCATTTCCCATTTTCCTTCCCTCGCCTTACACAATCCCCACTTGTCCCAGTATCTACGCTTCCCCACTCCCCCCCTCCCCACTCCAATCTCTGTCCTTTCACCCTCCTCCATTCCCCTCCCCCAGAGTCTTGTCCTTATCCCCCTCCCCCCCATCTATCTCAACCAGAACCGCCTTGGAAGACTTGAGTTGTGGGTTGATTGAACTGTTAATGTGTGTGTGTGTGTGTGTGTGTGTGTGTGTGTGTGTGTGTGTGTATTTGAGCACTTCAAAGCTAACAGTTTATATAGATCTCATAAAGATATTATTGTTATTGCTATTATCATTATCATCATCATCATCATCATCATCATCATCATCACCCCACCACCACCACCACCACCATCTCTGCAATTATTATTAAAACTGTTATCATAACCCTTATCATTACTGTTGTTGTTAACCATCATCACCATCATCGTTTTCATCACCATCATTACCCCCCCCCCCCTCTTCCTCCCGAATAGACAATCATGCTTTCTACGCCCCGAGCGACGGACGCGGGCGTAGGGAGGGGAAAGGGAGGGGAGAGGGGCGGGGCGGAGCGAGGGAGGGGGGAGGAGGAGTGAGGGAGGGGAGAGGGGGAGGGGGCGACTTCTGATCTCCATTTGGGCAGCGAAGTAATCTTCCTCATTTATTATTCATCCCGGAACTCACAGAATAAAGATGTAAAACTTTTTTTTATAGTTCTTTCTTCAGGCTTCGAGAAAAGGGGGTGGGGGAAGGGGGAAGGGGGATGAGGGTGGGAGGGGAGGAGGGGAGGCTGTTGGTGGAGGCGTATGGGGTTAGGGGAAGGGGGAAGGGGGAAGGGGGAAGGGGGTGGGTGTGTCTCCCGGTGAGTTGATGGATTGGGTAGCTAGACCTATGATGAGGGGGGGGGGTTAGGGGGTGGAAGGGGGGTGCAAATGGTCGTGTGTGGGGGGGGGGGGGTCGAAGGGTTGACGGAATAATTCAACTTCAGGGGAAAAATGGATCTGTTAAAATCAATATAGATGTTAGGATAGATTCATAGATATAGATATTTATATGTGAGTATGTGTGGTTGTGTCTGTATGTTTCTATCCCTTTCCTTCTCTCACTCTCGCCCCCTCTCTCTCCCTCTCTTTTTCTTCCCCTCCCTCCCTCCCTGTCGTCCCTCCCACCATCCCACCCTTCCTCCCTGTCGTCCCTCCCTCCCTCCCCCCTCACCCTCCCTCCCTGTCGTCCCTCCCCACCACCCTCCCTCCCTCCCCATCTCCGCCTTTTCGAAATCTCACTCCTACCCCAGACATGCGACCCCATCTCTATAAGTCGCTACAGAACATATCCTGTTATGTCGTGTGGATTTCTTAGCGCCCGTGGATATTGGCTCATTGATTACGAGCTTTCAAGTGAAAATCTCCGGATGTGTCTGGATTTTTTTATTTATTTTATTTATTTTTTTATTTTTTATTTAGTTTTTTTTTAGCTTACAGGTGGGAAGGAAAGGGAGAGGGAGTGGGAGAGGGAGAGGGAATATGAGTGAGTATGAGTGAGAGGGAGAATGAGAGTGAATGAGTGAAAGTGAGGGGAAGAGGAAGAAAGAGAGGGAAAATAAAAAGGGAAAGAAGGAGAGGAAGGGAAAGGAGAGGGAATTACAAACGGATATGGAGAGGGTGAAAATGAAGATGAGAGAAGGGGAAATGGGGAGGGAAGAGGAACCAGAAAGTGGAGAAAGAGAGGGAAAGGTGGAGAGAAGGTGAAGGGAAACAAGACAAATAGAGGAAAAGGAAGAGTGAGAAGGAGTGGGAAGAAGATGAAGGTGGAAAGAGAGAGAGAGAAAAAAAAACAGATAGTAAAGAAGAATGAGAATAAGATATGAATCTAGAGAGAAACGAAGAGGGGAACAACGAGCGAGAAAGAAAGAGCATAGAGGCGAAAGAGAGAAAGAGGAGAATGAGAAGAAAAGAAAAGAAAAAGATAAATAGATGATTTCCAAAAAACAGTAGGCGAAAAGAACCAGAAAGTAAGTGCAGCAGCCACGCGTGTAAATGCATTATTAAGCGAAGGAACGTGGAAAATCTGTTGTGTTAGGACGTCCAGTGGCATTTGATGGAAGATATCTTCAACTAGCGTGTGTCCAGTGAGGGTTTTTTTTTTTTTTTTTTTTCTTTTTTTCTGTTTTTAGGAGGCAACGAGGATGCAAATAGAACGAAATGGGATAGCTGTTAGGAGGAGGGTGGGGGTGGGGAGGATGTGGGGAGGGTGGTTGGTTGGGTGGAGAAGGAGGGAGAGAGGAGTGGGGTTGGATTGGGGAGGAGGGAGGGAGGGGGAGAGGGGTGGGTGGGTGGGGATAGAAGGAGGGTGGAGGGAGAGGGTGGGTGGGTGGAGAAGGAGGGAGGGGTTAGAAGGGGTGGGTGGAGAAGGAAGGAGGGATAGAGGGGTTGGGTGGAGAAGGAGGGTGGAGGAGAGAGGGGCTAGAGGGAGGATGGATGGAGAGGAGGGGTGTGGGGGACGGGAGGTTGGGTGACCAGGAAAGGGGTAGGGGGGAGGAAGAGAAGAGAAGGGGGGGGGGGGAGAAAGGGGGGGCACAAAAATCACCTTAACGCCCAGTGGACATGCTTCGACCATTGCAATTTGACCGCGATTTACTACCGAATTCACATTTACGGTACATTTTGCTCTCGCACAGGGGGGTGAGGGTCAGGGGTGGGGGGAGGGGACAAGGGTCATGGGGTTAGGGACTAGGGGTGTTGGGGTTAGAGGTAGGGGTAGGGGTGGTATGAAGGGGGGGGGCTCCCGTGTGCGTAGGTGCTGTTTGCTTGAGTCGTGACCAAATAGTCGTATTTTGAATGGATGTTATGTCGAAAAATTGGGATCAGAATGTGTCTACATGCACCCGCGAAGGTCATAAGAACGGGTACACTCACACTCATACTCACACACATACTCATACTCATAGTCATACTCACACTCACACTCACACTCACACTCACACTCACACTCACACTCACACTCACACTCACACTCACACTCACACACACACACACACACACACACACACACACACACACACACACACACACACACACACACACACACACACACACACACACACACTCACTCACTCACTCAAAGATACACAAACACAGCCAGTGGACCTAAACGAGCATTAGCGACTTGTAATGCTCTACTCCTCCTCCTCCCTTCCTCCCTTCCTACCCCCCTCCCTTCCTCCCTCCCTCCTTCCTTCCTCCCTTCCTCCCTTCCTCCCTCCCTTTCACCCTCCCTTCCTCCCTCCCTCCCTTCCTTCTTCCCTCCCTCCTTCTCCTCATCCTCCTCCTCCTCTTCCCTCCCTCCTTCTCCTCATCCTCCTCCTCCTCTTCCTCCTCCTCTCCCTCCTCCCTCCTCCTCCTCCCTCCTCCTTTTTATTCCTCGTCTTGCCTGTTCTGTCTCCCTCCTCCTCTCCCTCCTCCTCCTCTCCCTCCTCCTTTTTTTTCCTCGTCTTGCCTGTTCTGTCTCCCTCCTTCTCTCCCTCCCCTCCCTCCTCCCTCTTCCCTCCTTTTTATTCCTCGTCTTGCCTGTTCTGTCTCCCTCCTCCTCCCTCCCCTCCCTCCTCCTCTCCCTCCTCCTCTCCGCCCTCCTCCTCCTCTCCCTCCTCCTTTTTATTCCTCGTCTTGCCTGTTCTGTCTCCCTCCTCCTCTCCCTCCTCCTTTTTATTCCTCGTCTTGCCTGTTCTGTCTCCCTCCTCCTCTCCTCCGCCCTCCCTCCTCCTCTCCCTCCTCCTTTTTATTCCTCGTCTTGCCTGTTCTGTCTCCCTCCTCCTCTCCCTCCTCCTCCTCCTCTCCCTCATCCTCTCCCGCTCTCCTCCTCCTCTCCCTCCTCCTTTTTATTCCTCGTCTTGCCTGTTCATCTCCCTCCTTCTCTCCCTCCCCTCCCTCCTCCCTCTTCCCTCCTTTTTATTCCTCGTCTTGCCTGTTCTGTCTCCCTCCTCCTCCTCCTCCTCCCCCTCCTCTCCTCCCTCCTCCTCTCCTCCCTCCTCCTCTCCCTCCTCCTCCTCTCCCTCCTCCTTTTTTTTCCCTCTGTCTTCTGTTCTGTCTCCCTCCTTCTCTCCCTCCCCTCCCTCCTCCCTCTTCCCTCCTTTTTATTCCTCGTCTTGCCTGTTCACTGCTCTCCCCTCCTCCTCTCCCTCCCCTCCCTCCTCCCTCCTCCCTCTTCCCTCCTCTCCCTCCTCCTCCTCCTCTCCCTCCTCCTCCTCTCCCTCCTCCTTTTTTTTCCTCGTCTTGCCTGTTCTGTCTCCCTCCTTCTCTCCCTCCCCTCCCTCCTCCCTCTTCCCTCCTTTTTATTCCTCGTCTTGCCTGTTCTGTCTCCCTCCTCCTCTCCCTCCCCTCCCTCCTCCTTTTTATTCCTCGTCTTGCCTGTTCTGTCTCCCTCCTCCTCTCCCTCCCCTCCCTCCTCCTCTCCCTCATCCCTCTCCGCTCTCCTCCTCCTCTCCCTCCTCCTCCTCTCCCTCCTCCTTTTTTTTCCTCGTCTTGCCTGTTCTGTCTCCCTCCTTCTCTCCCTCCTCCCTCTCCCTCTTCCCTCCTTTTTATTCCTCGTCTTGCCTGTTCTGTCTCCCTCCTCCTCTCCCTCCCCTCCCTCCTCCTCTCCCTCCTCCTCTCCGCCCTCCTCCTCCTCTCCCTCCTCCTCCTCTCCCTCCTCCTTTTTTTTCCTCGTCTTGCCTGTTCTGTCTCCCTCCTTCTCTCCCTCCCCTCCCTCCTCCCTCTTCCCACACACACACACACACACACACACACACACACACACACACACACACACACACACACACACACACACACACACACACACACTCAAACACACACTCACACTCACACACTCACTTAAAGATACACAAACACAGCCAGTGGACCTAAACGAGCATTAGCGTCTTGTAATGCTCTACTCCTCCTCCCTTCCTCCCTTTCTACCCCCCTCCCTTCCTCCCTTCCTACCCCCCTCCCTTCCTCCCTTCCCCCCTCCATTTCTCCCTCCCTTCCTCCCTCCCTCCCTTCCTTCTTCCCTTCCTCCTTCTCCTCCTCTTCCCTCCCTCCCTTCCTCCCTTCCTCCCATCTACCCTCCCTTTCTCTCTTCTTCCTCCTCCTTTCCCTCCTCCTCTCCCTCCTCTCCCTCCTCCTTTTTATTCCTCGTCTTGCCTGTTCTGTCTCCCTCGACCAAGACAAGGAGCTAACTGGCTGTGACGTGGCAGTACTTGATTTTTTTATACACTTTCCTTGCTTCTGTATTGCGTACTGTTGTTGTTTTTGTCGTTATTATTGCTATTGCTGCAACTATTGCTTTCGTGATTAGTTTTTTGTGTGATGATTATTGATATTTCATTTGTTATTATTATTATTATTATTATTGTTATCATCATTATCATTATAATTTTTATCAACATTGTTATTATTACTACTACCACTGCTGCTAATACTAATATCATCATTATTATCACCATTACTATTACCATTATTGCTATTGTCATTATCATTGTTATTGTTACTGTCATTTGATACTGATTTGTTTAACTATTACCCCCCCCCTCTCTCTCTCTCTCTCTCTCTCTCTCTCTCTCTCTCTCTCTCTCTCTCTCTCTCTCTCTCTCTCTCTCTCTCTCTCTCTCTCTCTCTCTCTCTCTCTCTCTCTCTCGCTCTCGCTCTCTCACTCTCTCTCATTCATAATTTCTTTCTCTCTTTTCTCCTTTTTCTCCTTCCTTCCGTCACCGGCGCCTGATAGGCCCCTTGCATAGGCCTAGACACTAAAGCTTTTTTCTTGGGGGGGAGGGGGGGGGAGGGGCATTTCTGACGTCATGCCGCTATATGAGGGGGGGGGGGGTTGGCGACAGGGATTTTCGAGTCGCTTTTAGGGGGGTAAGGGGGAGGGGTGGGGTGTAGGAGGAATGGGAGTTGGGGGAGGGGGAGGGTAGGAGTATGTAGAATAGTGGGAGGGGTAGTTTAGGAGGGATAAGGGGATGGAAGAGAGAAGGAGGGATGGGGGGGGTATGGGCCTTTGAAGAGGATCTTTGCAATGTGTGGAGCTGACATTAAGCTGAGTTTGCAACGTCGTGTATTGGGTGATGTCTCATCGTGTGGGACTTCATTTATGGGCTTAGGCCTATAAAAGATATGTGTCTGCCTATATCCATCTACATACATATGTATGTAAATATTTACAATGATATATTTGTTTTTATATTTATGATTATATTACATATTTATGTGCATAAACATATGGATATGCGTATACATATAGATCTACATACATATTCATAAACTTACAGTTACATACTTATATACATATATACATACATAAACATTTTGTATATATATATATATATATATATATATATATATATATATATATATATATATATATATATATATATATATATATATATATATATATATATATATATGTATGTATATACTTATATACTTATATAAAAATATTTGTATACTTCTTCCCACAGCCTTTCCTAATTTATGCGCACTGCCGTTTTAACCTCAATCACGGACCTCAGCAATATAAAACAGAAGCACGTACAAACACTGCAAAAACTACCTGACTTTTTTCACACAGTAATGAATTACCCGCTAATAAGAAACAAGTTCTGTTAAGTTTACAATCCTTAAGTTTAACTTGACATCACAAAGTCATCAGCTGTTGAATTGCTCCCATAAAGCCGTTAACTATAGACTGCTCTTGCTAGTTAAGTACGATTGAGGGTGGATGGGGGAGGGAGGGGAATGGGGGAGAAGGGGGTGTAGGAGGGAGTAGGAGTAGGAGTTGGAGTTGGAGTAAGTGAAGGGAGGAGTAAGAAGAGTTGGGAGAGGGGGAGGGGAAAGAGGAGTAAGAGGAGTTGGAGCAGGAAGAGGAGGAGAAAGAAGAAGGAGAAGAAGAAGAAGAAGAAGAAGAAGAAGAAGAAGGAGAGACATAGAGGGAAAGTCAGAAAAACTCGAGAATGAGAGAGAGACAGAGAGAGAAAGAGAGAGAGAGAAAATCGAACGACGTGAGAGCTGGAAACAAAAGCCCTAAGAACCAGAGTGTTAGAATTTGTTGACCCAGAGCGAGAGAGAATAGGGGGAGGGGGAAGGGGGAGTGGGGAGGGAGAAGGGGAAAAGAGGGGGAAGGGGTTGGGGAGAGGAGGGAGGAAGGAAGGAAGGAGAGAGTGCGGGTTGGCGCGGGAAGAAGGAGCGAGGAGGAGGGAAGAGGGAGGGGGTGGGAGATGTGAGAAGAGGGGAAGGGGTAGAGGGAAGAAGAAGAGAAGAGCAGAGGAGGAGAAGGGGTAGGGAGAGAGGTGGTTGAAAGAAGGAAAGAGTCGGGGGAAGGGGAGGGTGTAGATGGCGGGGGAAGAAGAAGGGAAGAGGAAGGGGGTAGGGAAGGGGAGCGGAGGGGAGGAGCAGAAGGGAAGGGTGGTGAGGAGGAGGAGAAGGGATAGGGGAGGGAGGATGAGAGAAGAGTGGAGGAGGAGACGAGGGGAAGCTGTCTGACTCGCGAATATTATGTACCGTTGTCGAAATGGAGTTGTCTTACATGGTGTGTTTGTTGTTATGGATTTTCTTTTTCTTTTTTGTTTCTTTCTTTCTGGCCGTTTGTTTGCGTGGTGTGAGTGCGTGGTTTGTTTGCGTGGTGTGAGTGCGTGGTTTGTGTGCATGGTTTGTTTACGTGGTCTGAGTGCGTGGTCTCAGCGTGGTTTGTGTGTGGTTTGTGTGTGGTATGTGTATAGTATGGGTTTGTTTTGCATGTGTGATTCTCGTGTATTGTGTGTGTTGTCAATGCGTATGTGTCATTTATATACATATGGTCTGTGTACGAATATTCTTGCGTTTGCGATCATCCATCTAGAACAAAAAAATGATTCATATCCTTTTTCATTCAGTTTTATATTTTCCTGTTTATTGATTTGTTTGTCTACTGTATTTTATTTCATTATCACTATTGTTATTTCTAATTTCCTTTTTGCTGTCCTATCTTTTTTTTATATATATGTCTAGAGGAAGCGGCGTCTCGTCTAGGCCGGGAATTGTCCCCGCCGAAGAGTACCAGAAGCGAAATCCAATTACGTCATCGTCTAACTGAATCAAAATGAAATAAAAAAACGCGCACATTCGAAACTGTCTTCCTCGTCCCCCCCCCTCCTTTTATTTTTTTGCTCTTTCTATAACTCCCTCTCCCCTTCCCACGCTCCCCCCCCCCCTCCTCCCTCCCCTGCTACAACTCCCCTTCTTTTACACTCATAATCCCCCCCCCCCCCCCCCCCTCCGCTACAACTCCGACTCTTCCCCTTCTATAACTTCTTCAGCTATATATCCCCCTCTCCCCTCCCCCTCCCCCTCCCCCTCCTCCTCCTCCTCCTCCTCCTCCTCCTCCTCCTCCTCCGGCAACAGAAAGAAAAAAAGAAAGAAAGAAAGAAAAGATGGAAAGAGAGAGATAGAAAGAAAGAAAGAAAGAAAGAAAGAAAGAAAAGAAAAGAAGGAAAGAAAAAGAGAGAAAGAAAGAAAGAAAGAAAGAAAGAAAGAGAAAAAAAATAAAAAGAAAAAGAAAAAAGATTTAGGACGAAGAGGGAACATTATTACACTTCCTG
>BOPN01006137.1:52500-55000 GCA_017312705.2 Penaeus japonicus
AGGAGAGAGAATAGAGGGAGGGAGGGAAAGGTGTAGGAGAGAAAAGCTGTGGAAACAAAAGAAAGTCAGAAAAAGGATGGTAGGCAAGGAGATAGAGCGAGAGAAAGAGTAACAAAAAAAGAGCCAGAAACGAGGGAGACAGAGAGTCAGAGAACCCAGCAGGCAGAGAGACAGAGCGAGAGAGATAATTTTAATCCGTTGGCGAAAAGCTATTAGGGTTTGCGATGTGCATTTTTATGGGTTTCCAATATCCCATTGAGTGAGGCTTTAATTTGGTATTGGCCTACAACCCGCACCCCTGTTTGTGTGTGAGTGTGTGTGTGTGTGTGTGTAAGTAAGGGGGTTGTGTGTATGGGGAGGTAGGGGGGTTGTGTCTGTATGCGGGGGCGGGGGAGGGTTGTGCGCGCTTGCGTGCGTATATACATGTATTTGCATATACGAGTGCGTAATACCAGCCATACCACACATTCCCCTCCATCCCATCCCACCACACACCCAAAATCCCTCATCACTCTCCCAACATCAAAACATCTCATGATTGGCCCACTTCCCTACCCGTACCCCCAACCTTCCCACACACCCCACACCCCCCACACACACACCCCACACAGCCTCCGAAAAAGGGAAAAACCGAGGGGGAGAGAAGGCCGCTCTCCCGTAGTTGGCTTTGGTCACAATTGGAATCGTAAAAGAGGGGAATCGGCGCCATTGAAGCGTCTCGGGTTTTCTTGTTTACTTGGTAATTGTTTGGTGGTTGATGGCGCTTGTTTATTTGTTTGTTGTTTTCTTAGTATTGTGATTTCTGTTATTTTTCGTATTGATCTTAGTTTTGGTCTGTTGTTATTGTTATTATTACTGTTATTATTATTATTATTATTATTATTATTAAATACCATCATCATTATTTTCGTTATTATTTTCATTATAAGTATTATTGATATTATTTATTATTATCATCATTATTATTACTATCATCATCATCATGATTGTTGTCGTTGTCATTGTTATTGATATAGATAAGGATAATGTGTTAGAATAAAATGAAGAAAATATACCCATCGAAAATATCAAGAAAGCAGACTTAAAATTCTTGTCACTCCCCACTTCCCATTCTCCAATCCCAATTCCCAACTCCCCTCTCCTCCCCTTCCCACTCCCCACTTCCTAGCGTCATCCACTCCCCAGCCTCATCCTCTCCCCCCTCCCCACTCCCCAGCGTCACCCACTCCCTTCTACCCACCACCCAGCCTCACCCTCTCCTCCCCTCCTCTCCTCACTCCCCAACCTTACTCCCACTCCGCAACCTGCTGCCCCTCCCCAACCTGCTACCCCCCCCAATCTGCCCCCCCCCCCCCCCCCCCGCACCAAGACACACGTCACCATAAATATATAAATCAGAAATTCACTCGGCCGCGCTAGTGTTCGGGGCGCCAGCTGTAGATGCCGGGTAGATTAAGGGGAGATGTCGGGTAGATAGAACCGCGGCTGGGGGGGCTAGATAGGGGAGATAGAGGGGATAGATGACTCGGAAGGGGGGGGGGTAGGGGGAGGGGGGGTTGGGGTAGGGCCAGATGGCGTAGGCTGTAGAGGCACCCCGCTCCCCCTGTCCACCCGCACCCCAGGTCACACTAGTCCTTGCCCCGTGTATCTCTTCTCTCTCTCTCTCTCTCTTCCTCTCCCTCTCCCTCTCCCTCTCCCCCTCCCTCTCCCTTTCCCTCTTTCTCCTCTTCTGCGGTTTGGAGATGGGTTATTGGGGGTAGTAGGGGGAGGGGAAGAGTAGGGGGGAGGAGTCATATGGGGGTGAGGGGGGGTAGGGAAGAGGGGCTAAGAAGGAAAGGTTGCTCTTTTTTTCCTTTTTTTTGGGTGAGGCGGGGGGGGGGGGGGTAGTTTCATACTTATGAATACTAATTTGATTTTTTTTTCATATGGATCTATCACTAGGTGAGGTATTGGGACAGGTAATTACATACTTGATGTTGATTATCATGAATTAAAATGCATTATCAACGTGATACGAATGACTGGAATGTTATTACTGTTGCTATAATCAAGCTGATGGTCATAATTACACGATAAAGGATGTTGATGATGTTTATGATAAAATTTGATAGAAAAAGGCACAGGAAAATCTCGAGTTATTTTTGTTGTTATGTTAGCATCACCATTGTTATTATTGTTATTTTCATTACTTTTTATTATTATTATTATTACTTTTTATTATTATTATTATTATTATTATTATAGTAGTAGTATTGTTATTATCATCATCACTTATCAATTTCCAATAGAACGTTCTTCCGTATTTTTAAACGTTAGCTCAGGCACAAATCCTCCCTGTGCGAAAACGTCTCAAAAACGTTCCTCGCACACCAAAGTGACCTCCATGATGGAAGAGGCACGCGAGGGCACTAAATAGAAAAGAGAGGGGGAAGGAAAATGAAAAGAAGGGGAAAGAAAAGATACGATAACTACACGGTCTTGAGCAGAGGGAGGGAAGAGG
>BOPN01006137.1:60000-70000 GCA_017312705.2 Penaeus japonicus
TCTCTCTCTCTCTCTCTCTTTCTCTCTCTCTCTCTCTCTCTCTCTCTCTCTCTCTCTATCTCAATCTTTCTCTTTCTCTTCCTCTTCCTCTTCCCCTCCCTTCCCTCTCTCCTCTTCCCATTCACTCGCCGCCCCCTTCCCTTCCCATGACATACCTACACCCCCTCCTGTTACTTCTTACCTCCTCCTTCCCCACTTCTTCGTTAATCCCCCTCCCCCCTGTCTTCTTCCTATTCCGTCCCCTGATCTCTTCTCTACTATTCTGGAGATCTCCTCCCTCCTCCTCCTCACTCTCCTTACCCTGCTTACTCCCTAACCCTCCCCCCCTTCTCGCGTCACTCCCCTCACCCTTCCCCCTTCCCCCTACCACCTGCCGAGAACAAGGTAAAAGCGGGATGACAAGGTATGGGAGGGGGTGGAAGGGTGAATGGAGAGAGGGGAGGAGGATGTAGGGGTCCTAGGGGTAGGGGAGGGGAAGGAAGGTGAAGTAAGGGGAATGAAGGTGAGGTGAGGGGAAGGAAGGTGAGGTAAGGGAAAGGAAGGTGAGAGGAGGGAAGGAATGTAAGGTAAGGGAAAGAAAGGTGAGGCGAGGGAAAGGAAGGTGAGAGGAGGGAAAGGAAAGTGAACTAAGGGAAAAGAAAGTGAAGTAAGGGAAAGGAGGATGAAAGGAGGGGAATATCAAGATGGAGGGATGATAGGGGATATGTGGTACGCAGGAGATGGGGAGGGGGAGCAAGGATCCCATGTAGTAGGGGAAGAGAGGTAGGGGTCCGTGTAAAAGAGGGGAAAGGAGGGTGAATAGCAGGGGGGAGGAGGAGGCCAATGGCGAACAGCGAGTCCAGGCGAGAGGTGTCGCTCGGGTAAGGAGGAGCTAAGGGCTAGCCAAGAATCGATAGGATTGGAATCGACGATTTCGATTCTCTGTTCCATTGGAATCCTTGGAATCGTATTCTAGAATCGATTCCTCAAGCAGCTTAAAAATCGTAAAAGGTCAGATACACTCAGCTGTTCCAACTATGCCTGTTTTGGTATATATATTTTTAATGATTGATTGAAGAAATGAAATACCTTCTTAATGATCTGATGTAATTTACTGGAAACAAGTGAGTTGTGTTATGTTATGTATATAATGCCTATAGAGAGATGTTGAATTTAGTATACTAGACCTACATTCAATCAATTATGTATTCTAGATCTGTAATTAATCTGTAAAAAAAACTGAAACTATTAATTATACGTGTAATTGTACATGCAGTTCCAAGAATTTTACGTAGAATTATACCTGTATTAAAATCTTCAGTTGAAGTGTTGCAAACTATTGTTTAGTCATTGCATCGCTAGTCTGCCGCTGTCTGAGTGCCTCGACGTGACAGTTGTCATTCAGCGGTCTGTAGAATCACATCAATTTGGGAACCGAAGCTAAGGAAGCTTTCTTAGAATCGCGGGAATCGATTCTGGAATCCTTCTTCATCATAGTGGGAGGATCAGGAAGATGAACAGCCTGGTTCATTCTAGATTCGATTTGATCTGATCCTCCTATGATCGCCTTTTATGTTATTCTCTCTCCATCTCCTATCTATCCATCTATATATCTATCTCTATATCTCTCTCTCTCTAGTTAGGTAGATGGATGAATACAGAGAGAGGGAGAGAGAGAGAGAGAGAGAGAGAGAGAGAGAGAGAGAGAGAGAGAGAGAGAGAGAGAGAGAGAGAGAGAGAAGAGAGAGAGAGAGAGAGAGAGAGAGAGAGAAGAGAGAGAGAGAGAGAGAGAGAGAGAGAGAGAGAGAGAGAGAGAGAGAGAGAGAGAGAGAGAGAGAGAGAGAGAGAGAGAGAGAGAGAAGGGGGATTCGGGTGGTGGGAAGAAATCCGTGCAATATGGGCGTTGAAAACCAAATGAACTCCAACAAGGCGTATTGCACGGGAATGGGGATGGGTAGGTGGGGAGGAAAGGGGTGGGGGTAAAGTCAAGAAGAAGAAGAAGAAGAAGAAGAAGAAGAAAAAGAAGAAAAAGAAGAAGGGGTAGGAGGAGGAGGAGAAGAAGAAGAAGAAGAAGAAGAAAAAGAAAAAGAAAAAGAAAAAGAAAAAGAAAGAAAAAGAAAAAGAAAAAGAAGAAGAAGAAGGAAAAAAAGAAGGGGTAGGAGGAGAAGGAGGAAGGGGAGGGGCAGGAGGAGATGAAGGAGGAAGGCAAGGAGGAAGGGGAGGGGGGGTTAGGGGTGGGGAGTGGAGGTCAGACGCTAACCTCAATCAAGAGTCGATCGGCGATAAGATGTTTTTACGAGCTGTTTATGGACTCGTGTTTTCGTGGCGATGGAGGCGGGGCGGAATGAAGACATAATTTGCATTCTTATGGAGGTTTTAAAAATTATATTTTTTTATGATTTATCTCTTTGTTGTTGTTTTCTTTCCCGCGTTAGTCGGATGGATGTATATTTTTGTGTGTGGGTTGTCTTTCGTTCTTTTTTTTTTTACATATTTATTTTCTCTCGTTCTCTCTCTCTCTTTCTCTTTCGCTCTCTTTCTCTCTCTCGCTCTCTCTCTTTCTCGCTCTCTCTCTCTCTCTCTCTCTCTCTCTCTCTCTCTCTCTCTCTCTCTCTCTCTTTCGTTCTCTCTCTTTTGTTCTTTATTTTTCTCATTTTCTCTCTCCCTTTCTTTCTCTTTTTCTCTTTCTCTTTCGCTCTCTCTCTCTCCCTCTCCCTCCCTCCCCCTCTCCCTCCTTCCCTCCCTCTCTCCCCCCCCCTCCTGTTTCCCCACTCCAATTAAAGAAGGTCATTGGGTACATCACTCTCAAAGTTCGTTAGAACTTTTGGCTATTTTATGAAAGAACCTCTTGTATACTCCTTATCTCCTTCCTCTTCCTTTTCCTTCTCCTTCTCATCCTCTCATTCTTCTTCTCCCTCTCCTCCACCTCCTCCTCCTCCTCCTCCTCCTCCTCCTCTTTCCAGTAAACACCCATTCAATTAGAGAGAGAGAGAGAGAGAGAGAGAGAGAGAGAGAGAGAGAGAGAGAGAGAGAGAGAGAGAGAGAGAGAGAGAGAGAGAGAGAGAAAGAGAAAGAGAGAAATGGGCATATTTTCCTTCGTCACCTTCCTCCTCCCACCCCCATAAAAGAGAGAGTAATGGGGGCCGGAAAATGGGTTTGACAAATAGAACTGTCAATCACCGTCAGTGTATAAGGCCGGTCAAACGATACATATTACCGGAAACTTCTTACGGGACGGGAGGAGGGGGAGGGGAGGGGAGAGGAGGAAGGGGAGGGGAGAGGAGAAGTGGGGAGAAGAGAGGAGGGGAAGAAGACGTAGACGAGAAGGGACTGGATGCTTCTCACGAGAAAGGGGGAGGGGGTGGATATATCTTATAGGGAGGAGGGAGGGAGGGAGGGAGGGACGGACTGTATGATTTCACAGGATAGGAATCATTATTCTTCTTGTCTTCAACCACCTCCTCCTCCGCTACCTCTCCTCTCTTCCTCCTTCCTTCTAGTCTTGTCCCTTGCCCTTTCCCCTCTACCTTCTCCTCCTCTTCTCCATCTTCCTTCTCCTTCTCCTCCTCCTCCTCCTCCTCCCTCCCCCTCCCTCTCCCCCTCCCTCTTCCTCTTCCTCCCTCGCCATTACCTCGTCTCAAGTAATCCGCCGAGTCGACTTAACCCCTTTTCTCCCCCACCCTTTACACCCCCACCCCTACTTCCCCCCCAACCAAGCCTATAAAAGCTAATTAGTAATCATTAGGCTGTTATTACTCCCCTGCGAAAGCCGTTTGCGCCGGACAATTAACGTCAGAAGAGGCACTTGGAAGCCGGTAGTTATGGCAGCGCTCAACCCACCGGCTTGTATGTCTTTCTGTCTATATTATGTCTATTTTTGTGTCCTTTTCTCTCTTGTTTTGTGTTTTTTTTTCTTCGGTTTCTTTTGATTTTTTTTGGTTGTATGTATTTTTTTTCTTTCCTATTTTCTTTCGTTCTTTCTCTTTTGCTTTTTATTCTCTCTCTCTGTCTCTCTCTTTTGCTTTTTATTCTCTCTCTCTGTCTCTCTCTCTCTCTCTGTCTCTCTCTCTCTCTCTCTGTCTCTCTCTCTCTCTCTCTCTCTCTCTCTCTCTCTCTCTCTCTCTCTCTCTCTCTCTCTCTCTCTCTCTCTCTCTCTCTCTGTCTCTCTCTCTCTCTCTCTTCTCTCTCTCTCTCTCTCTCTCTCTCTCTCTCTCTCTCTCTCTGTCTCTCTCTCTCTCTCTCTCTCTCTCTCTCTCTCTCTCTCTCTCTCTCTCTCTCTCTCTCTCTCTCTCTCTCTCTCTCTCTCTCTCTCTCTCTCTGTCTCTCTCTCTCTCTCTCTCTGTCTCTCTCTCTCTCTCTCTGTCTCTCTCTCTCTCTCTGTCTCTCTCTCTCTCTCTCTGTCTCTCTCTCTCTCTCTGTCTCTCTCTCTCTCTCTCTCTCTCTCTCTCTCTCTCTCTCTCTCTCTCTGTCTCTCTCTCTCTCTCTATCTCTCTCTCTCTCTCTCTCTCTCTCTCTCTCTCTCTCTCTCTCTCTCTCTCTCTCTCTCTCTCTCTCTCTCTCTCTCTCTCTCTCTCTCTCTCTCTCTCTCTCTCTCTCTCTCTCTCTCTCTCTCTCTCCCTCCCTTATTCATCCTCATTTAAAATACATTGATTTTTAAATTAAATGGTTCAAGAAAACAATTCCTTCCCGATCCTTTGACCAAATCCAGTTCATATAACTTCATTTAAGATTCAAATAAGAAGAGAGGGAGAAAGAGAAAGAAAGCAAGAACGAGAGAGAAAGAGAGAGAGAGAGAGAGAGAGAGAGAGAGAGAGAGAGAGAGAGAGAGAGAGAGAGAGAGAGAGAGAAAGAGAAAGAGAGAAAGAGAGAGACCAACTGTCCAACAGACAGACATACTGACAGAATAGAATAAAAAAAGTGAAAATACAAGAAGTCTCAACGTAGGATATATCACTTTAGATGCAAATAGGAAAAAAAAAAATAACAAGAGAAGAAGAATAAAAAAACAAGAACAAAAAGAAGAAGGAGAAGAAGAAAGAAAGAAAGAAAGAGAAAAATAAGAAAGACCACGACTTCCTTCGCAGTAGTCGCCTCGCGGACGAACATAGAGACAGAAGATAGATGGATAATTGAATTTCTTCGTTCCTTCCCGGTCTTGAGTAAACACGGGAAGCCTCTCCTTCCCTTTCCCGGGGTCGTGCGCGCGGCCCGTTGAGGCGTGGCGGAGCGTGGGAAAAAATCGAGGAGCGTGGGAAAAAAATGGGGAGCGTGGGAAAAAATGGGGGAAAAATTGTACGGCGGCGGCTCTCTGATCGGGGGATGGCAAGGCTATCGTCTCTTTATTTATTCATGTATTCTCGGGGGTCTTAAGGCCTAAATCTCGGACGGAAGTCGAGTGATTTTGGCTCTTACGGAAGACCATATTACAAGTTGGGAGCGTCACGTTTTACGTCACTTATGGAAATGTTTTTGGCGTAAGGTGGATTCTAATGTGATCTTGATTTTTTTTTCTTCTTTTCTTTTGGCTATTTTCTATGTCTATTTTTACATAAAAATACCCCTCTCCCCTCCCTCCCCATTCCCAGACCTCCCCCTTAAGATAAAATAAATCTATTGAAAGAGACAATATATTCAGTTTTTTTTTTCTTTCTTTCTGGAGACTGAATATTTATTGTTCGAGTTGACCGGTGATACATTTTTTTCCCATTTTTTTTTATAGTGAACGCAGTTATGTGGAATTACGGAATATATAAAATGTATATGATGAAACAGACGTGATTATCATGTTAGTTTTGTTGTTATTGTTGTAGTTCTTATTGTTACTGTTGTTGGTGGTGAAGATTGTGTTATTGAATATTGATGTTATTATTGTTGTTGTTATTGTTATACTTGTTATCATCATCATCATTACTATCACTATCAGTATTGTTATCATCACTATCGCTATCAGTATTGTTATCATCATCATCATCATCATCACTATCATTATCAGTATTATCATTATCACTATCAGTATTGTTATCATCATCATCATCATCATCATTACTATCACTATCAGTATTGTTATCATCATCATCATCATCATTACTATCACTATCAGTATTGTCATCATCATCATCATTAATATCACTATCAGTATTGTTATCATCATCATCATTACTATCACTATCAGTATTGACATCATCATCATCATTAATATCACTATCAGTATTGTTATCATCATCATCATCATCATCATCATAATCATTACTATCACTATCAGTATTGTCATCATCATCATCATTACTATCATTGTTATTATCATCATCATCACTTTCACTATCAGTATTGTTGTAATCATCATTCTGCGGTAGATAAAATAACGCTAAAGGGTAAGATTTTTCATTCCTCATCCCTTGTTTTTATTTGTTTGTTTGTTTTTCGTTATTTTTTTACTTTAGTTGATTTGCTGTTGTAATCCTGTGCAACCTGTAGTAATCCCTCCCCCATCCACCCCTCCTCTCCTTCTCCTCCTTCTCCTTCACTCTCTCTATTCTTCTGTCCTATCCCTCATTTTTTCCTTCCCTGCCCTTACTGTCTTTTTCCTCCTATCTCCTCTACTCCTCTCTCCCTTCCTCTCATTTTTCTCTTCCATCCCGTCTCCCTTCCTCCTCCTCCTCGTCGTCTCTCTCTCACCTCTCCCTTTCCTTTTCCTTTTCCTTCTATCTCCTCCCTTCCCCTCCTTAGCCTTTTTTTCCTGTTTTTCCCCTTCTTCCTCTCTCCACAGTTCTCTATTTCCAACCCTCTTCTTGACCCTTGTGTCCCTCTCCCCTCTCATATCCACTCTTTCCCTTCTTTCTCCTTTCCTTCCCCACCGCCTCTCTCTCCTCTTACCCATCGCCTCCCTTCTCATCTTCTTTCCCCTTTCCCCCCTCTCCTTTATCTTCCCTCTCTCCCTCCCTTCCAACCCCCTCTCTTTTCTCTCACCTCTCCCCTCCTCCCCCAGCCCCCGCTTTTCTCTCTCTTCTCCTCCCCCATCTCTCTCCCGTGTCTCTTTCCCCTACCCTTCCCCCTTCTCTCCCTTCTCTCTCTCTCTCCCTCTCTCCCTTCTCTCTCTCTCTCCCACCCCTCTCCCCTCTCTCTCTCTCTCCCACCCCTCTCCCCTCTCTCTCTCTCTCTCTCCCACCCCTCTCCCCTGCCTCTCTCTCTCCCTCCTCCCCCTCCCACCCCCTCTTTCCCCCACCCCTTGTGTTTACTCATGTCGGCGCTGTGTTGTGAGGAATCTCTATCTTCACGCTCCAGCCTCCTCTTCTGCCGCGCCTCTTCTGTTCATTCTCTTTCTTTTCTTTCGCTTTTTGTAACACTTTTGTTCATTCGGGGGAGAGGGGGTGGGGTGGATGGGGAGGTGGGTAAGGGGGTGTAGGGGGGAGGTGGGTAGGTGGGTGTAGGAGGAGGTGGGTAGGTGGGTGTAGGGGGAGGTGGGTAGTGGGTGAGTAGGAAGGGGAGGAGAGGTGATGGGTGGATGGGAGGAGGGAAGGGGGTAGGAACGGTGAGGGGGGATGGGTGAGGGAGTTTGGGTGGAATTGGGGATGGGAAGGGGAAGGGGAAGGGGGAGGGTGGGTAGGTGGAGGTAGGAAAGGGAATAAGAGTGGGGTTAGGTGGAGGGTAGGGAGGGGTAGTGGGTGAGTAGAAAGGGGGAAGGGGTAGGGTGGGTGGGTGGGGGTGGTAGGATTGATGGTTGCTGAAGGGGGGGGTAGGGGTGGTTGGAAGGGAAGGGGGGTTGGGGACGCTGAAAGAGAGGGGGTTGGGGGTCTTTAGAAGGGGAAAAGGGTTGGTAGGAAGGGGGGGAGGGGGGTGTTTTCTTTCCCTCACCCCCGTATTATCGTCTGCCTTTCTCCAGTCGTTCTTCTTTGCCTCGCGATTGTTTTGCATTTGCTCTTCACTATTTTCTATAAATGCTATTTTATGTTCATTTCATTTTGATTATTTTGTATTTTATATTTTTGGTTATCTTTCTCCTCTCTCTCTCTCTCTCTCTCTCTCTCTCTCTCTCTCTCTCTCTCTCTCTCTCTCTCTCTCTCTCTCTCTCTTTCTCTCACCCTCCCTCTTCCTCCCTCCCTCCCATCCCATCCCACTTCACCCCCCACCCCACCCCCACACACACCTTCCTGCCCCACGTCCAGATGCCCACAATAGCGTTCCTTTCGGCCCTTCTTGGCATGGGTGTTGACCGTGCCAGATTACCTTCCGTGGATGTGTTGACTGTGTGGCGCCCTTGCCTCCCCCCTCCCCCCTTCTCCCCCCAGGTTCACTTTCTCGGACTGGTTCTCTTTCTCTCACTCTCTTTTTTTTCTGTCTGTCTGTCTGCTTGTCTCTGTCTGTATGCCATTCTGTCTCTCGGCACTACTCTTTCTTTCTCTATTTCTCTATTTCTTTATTTTTCTCTCTCCCTCTCTCTCTCCTTTCTTATTTCCTATTTTCGATAACAATAGAGATAATGATATTTATGATGATAATGATAATAATATTGATAGTAATACATGATAGATGTTGATAAAACAGAAGAAGCCAACAGTAGTCATCCGGACATGCATATAAATACATAAATAAACGTAAAAACATACAGACAACAAACAAACAAGACAAACAAACAAGCAAACAAACAAATAGTTACCAAGAGAGAACGAAGATGATGAAGGCAGGTGTCCGGGGATGGGGGAGGAGGGGAGGGGGGGGGGGAGGGGAGGGGAGGGGAGGGGAGGGGAGTGGGAGTGGAAAGCAACGAAAGGCGGGAAAAGTTAAGAGATTTGAATGTTTAATTGTGTTGTCGCAAGACGGGGAACCCCCTGAGGCAGTGTTCAGTCACAGAATGGTAGGGATGGGAAGGGAGGGGAGGGATGGGAGAATGGGAGGGGGGGAGATGGGAGAGGGAGAGAGGGAGAATAGGATGGAAGGGGGGGAGATGGGAGAGGCAGATATAGGAGGAGAAGGGGGTGAGAAGGAGATGGCGGAAGTGAGGGGCGAAGAGGGGGAGAAGGGGAGAGAGCGAGGGATGAGAGGGGGAAGGGGGAGGGGGGGAAAGAGAGGAATGTGAGAGTTAGAGGGGAGAGAGAGAGAAGAGGAAAGAGGGGGATGGGAGGGAACGAGGACGGAAGAGAGAAAGAGAGAGTGAGAAAGTGAGAAAGAATATGAAATTAGAAGGCAAAGGGGAGGGTTGAGACGGGGAAGTGAGGGGAGAGGAAACTAAGCAGCGAGAGAGAGAGAGAGAGAGAGAGAGAGAGAAAGAGAGAGAGAGAGAGAGAGAGAGAGAGAGAGAGAGAGAGAGAGAGAGAGAGAGAGAGGATACGAAGGAAAAGGGAATTAGAAGTGTTGGGAATAGGAGAGAGAAGAAAGGGGAATGGGGAGGTATGAGAAGGGGAGAGGGGGAGAGAAGAGGAGAGATAGAAAGGGAAGAGTGAGGGGGAGAGGGAGTAGTGGGGGGGGGGAGGGCAGCGAACTGTCTTCTTCGCAGTGTTTAATTAAGATTCCTCTAAATTACAGCTTAGAGGGGAGAGAGGGAGGGAGGGAGGGAGGGAGGGAGGGAGGGAAGAAGAGAGGGAGAGAGAGGAGAACTGGGCATTGTGCTGTTTGCTTGCACACGTACAAACACACAGGCCCGCATGCATGGCTACCTACATACGGGTGCGCGCTCGTGTATGCCTTATACACACCTACAGTTTTACAGGAACGTGTGTGTTTGTATATATATAGAGAGAGGGTTGTGTTTTTTTAAGTGCAATTTTCTGTTTGTCAGCTTTCTTTCCCCCTCTTTTCCATATTTTGTTCGTCAGTTGTCTGACTCTGTTTATCTCTGTCCCTCTCTCTGTTTCTCTCCCTCCTTCTCTCCCTCTCCTTCTTCCTCTCTCCCACTCCCTTCCACCTTCTCCCTCTCCCTTTCTCTCCTTCTCCCTACCTTCTTCCCTCTCCCTCTTCCTCATCCTCCCTTCCTCTCTCTCCCTCTTCCTCATCCTCCCTTCCTCGCTCTCCCTCTTCCTCATCCTCC